>APFE031337844.1:195340-271194 GCA_000404065.3 Pinus taeda
ACTCGAACTGAAGTGTTGCAAGAGGATAAGATAATGTTTATAGTCCAAATATTATTAAGAGCTAATAATATTCGACTGTTCTATTTTTAGACTGGCAGTCTAAAAATAGACTCCGCCCATATGTCTAAAAATAGAGGTCCACCTATTTTTACCAACATGACCAATCATCCATAAATAGCATCCTGCAACTCATAGACCATGATCCATATGTCTAAAAATAGACTTTGCGCCAAAAATAGCCTGCGGAACCACTTAGTGAAGGTGACTTCTTTTCACTAAGCTCCATCATCTTGTTGCATTTTCAATAAATTTCACTATAGTTGATGGGCTTATTTTTGAGGATTTTCCCTCCCTTATGGTGTTTTCTCCTTTATGATGGTGAATAATCTCCCTCCATTATGGTAGAAACCCTAGATAACAGGAAAATGGAAAAAGAGTGAGGAATGAGTGAAATGATGAAATGAGGGGATTGAGGAAAGGAAATAATTGCAGGGGAATTTTAGGAGATGAATAGGGGTTGCAAGAAACTTATGAAGTTTAAATGGAGTGAAATGAGGGAAAGAAATTATTAGGAGAAATTGAAAAGAAGGTTTGCTAGGAAATCTGCTCAAATTGTTAAGTATGAGCTAGGGTTTATGTAAGGGTGAGGCAATCTGATGATTGATAAGTTATTTAGTGAATCAAAGGGTGTTTTGAACACGTACAGAGGTGTGATGTGGAAGTTTTACATGTTTTCAATATCAAAACTAACCAAACCATCGGATACACTACTTCTTGCAGCACGAAAATTTCACCTAAACCCTAGATGAAGAGAACTTGCATTTGCATTCATCTTGACAAAGAAAAAAGGTGAGAAAAAGAATTATACTTACTTGTGAACAAGATTAGAATAGCAAGAAATAGGATTGCAAGATCAAAATCGAAATTTGGGTGAGTTTGGATGAGTTTCAGGTTGCTCTCGCACAAGCATAATGCAGTTCATGGAAGCACAACGTAGTGTCCAAAAGCGCAGCACCACCAAATTTTGTCCAATTTTGCCTAGGAAACCCATTTTTTTTCACCAATGGAGGGGATATCTCGATGAACAGAGGTTAGGAGGAAAATGAAACAAGTTTGGGACTTTTTGGCTTTTTGTAGGCAAAATATGATTCTCTTTTGAATAAAAATGGGACCCACATACCTTTCCAAAACCTGATTTTCACCTTTTAAACTGGGTCACTTTGGAGAATTGAAACCTAACCTTATTTTTATCTTTTTGAACAGTGAGACTTATTCTTTGGAACATTGAGACTACAACCATGAAGAAATTATAAATACTCTTAAAAACTTATGCAAAGAGTTGCTTATCACAACTCATTTAATGCTAGATTTATGCATGAAATGAGGATGAATCTTGAAACCCTAATGACCTAATGAATACACGAGACTGAGTGAAACGGTAATGATGATGACTAATGTTGCCTTGAGGGGGCCTAACCCAAGTTCAACATTCTTTAGCCGAACAAATCCCTACATTACTTGCCCTTTTGGCATCAGCCCGCGGAGTGCGAACCACAGTCTCACCCGAAGCAGTATGGGGGTATTCTAGAACCAAGTTTCTGCACCTTGAGATGGTTGTGATCTCATTTGATCTCTTCTATCCCTACCTTCACACAGGTGATCTCGCTCTAGGGATTGTAAGATAAACCCTCTATTGCGACTTTCAATACCTTTACAAAAGTATATGATCAACCTTCGTACAGCCCTAACTTGGGGCTCAGGTACTTTCGCGCTATTATGGCAGCACACCATGTAGATTCCTCAATTACCCCAAGTGATTTGCCTATTTTTCTAAATACTTAAGTTTGTCACCACGTAATCAGATATTTGTAATTGCGTTTAATTATTCAATGTAATTGTATTCATTCGCGAAACATAGAAGCATAACAAAGGAAATTTATACACAAAATATCCAAACCCATTAATAGAACAAATACATAGAAATTGTAAAATAACTCCTTTTATTAATATCTTCCAAGTGTTACAGACTCTATTCACCCTGCGCACATAGCTGCAGGGGTCCGTGCACTTAGCTGCAAACTTCTACCCTAGGCCTCTGCACACTTAGCTGCACAACCTCTACCTATGCTACAACCCAAGACTTAGACTTATAGCTCTAAAGCTATGACTCTCTTATTCTTCGATCGATGCCCCTAACTACTTAGAGCTTAACTATTTTTATACAATCCCTGCCGGCCATGGGTAGATATCTTACAATTGACTTTACTTTACAAAACTAATGGTTGACTACCCTTTGTAACCATAATACCTTCACACTCCACAACCACAAAATGTGGAGTCTTTACAATAATTACAAAAACTTGAATTAAAAGTGGGATTTTAGCCCCAAAACTACCCTTAGGGGATCCTACTCCCAATAGGACCCCAACACAAACATCATGACTCACCCTCGAGTCACTCAGTAGGCATGGAAATATTTGCACGAAGCCCGTCTAGCTCGACCCTGATGATCGCAACTTCGGTTGTGCACTGAGATGCTACTTGCTTTGCATCTTCGACTGTCTTCTCAGTTACTTCCCTGGTGCTATCAGCCTGAAGCTATTGTTGCCTCGCCTGTAGAGTCACAAGCTTGCCTTCAATGTTTCCTGTCATTGCATAAGCTTCCTCTAGCCAGGGCTTTAGTCGTGCCTTCAACATTGCTTACTTATGCAGCGTTGCGTCCACCTATTTCTTCAGCTACTTGGCTTCCTGCAACTTGGCTAACCTTGATGTTAGTGTGACAATTTGTGCTATTCCCTTAACTTTTTCATAATTCCATTGGAGTTCACATGCTTCCATCTCGAGCCTCTGGATGTTTGGGTCCTCCTGTAAGCCGGTTAGGACCTCAAACGATTGTTCAAAAAACTGGGTGCAGTTTGCTACTGCACTATCCACTGCCGCGATTTCTTCTGTGATAGTGGCCACCCACTATTCCTTTACATTTATTGGTATTGAAGGTTGAGCCCTCAAATAGAAATCTACAAGTTCGGCTCCAACTAAATTTGCACCATCTCCATCCGAGTATCACGCACCCCTATGGCCAATTTACAGATGAAGACCTCGACTTGATCCTCCTCCGGAATGGCTAATTTCGAGACCATTATGTAGGCCTCCTTCATGACCTATATGATCTTATTTCTTTGGCTAGCTGCCTTGGCCTCGGCAGTGATGGAAGCATCCCTTTGTAAGGCCATTTTCTCATTGTTGAATTTTTGTTCACTGATCACTTGGAGGGCACCATGCTCGTGGGCCCTCAGCTCTATAAATAATCCATCCTATAAAGAGTGGAGTGCTTCACGTGGGAGCACTACCAGGCTCAATCCCACTCCCTTCAAGGCACTGACACTGGGCCTGTCACCTTATGTTCTTTTATCAGTGCTCCATCTGGCAGCACTAGTGCACTGGAAGCCTTCATGCGTAGCATATCAATAACCTCTTATGTGCCGATAGTAAAGCTCATAGAATCCGTACCAACTTGTGATGTGCATGTCTGCAACTCTTTTAGTCCCATCTGGATGGCCCCTAGTATGATCTACTACTACTTTTCAAATTGTTGTAGGGCCTCTGTGGTGACATCTCTGATTGTGTCACCAATGTCGTATAAATATCCCTCCGTCAGTGTGATAGGGTCCAACGAGGTCTTGCTCACTTTTGATTTCTTTTTGGATCCTCCCTTTTCTAGCTCTGTTAGGCACTTACTGTGGCCGAATGTCTCCTAAGGGTCTATGTGGTGCTACTCTGTGTCCTCTTCTTTAGTCTCAGGTGAGGGCAACCGCGCACCTTTGTCAAAGCCTTGCTCTATGCCACTCGTCTATTTTCCTACCTCCTTCCCTGTCTATTCTACCTTGGCATTCTTAGCGGCCTCCTTCTTCCTCTTTCCGACCAACTGCACCATCTTCAGATTGGCCTTGTCCTTGTTCTTTTGTGTAGTGGACTTTCTTCCACCCATTTCCAAGTCTGTGGTGGTGCGCCACTCTGTTAGCCATTCATCCAACACCGCATCAATGGCATCATTTGTGGCTAGGTATGACAAGTCATACCACTTCTGTGTAGGGTCCTTCTATGCCCTAATTGATATCCGATGGAAATTAGCTTTGAATTTGGCATAGCTCAGCAGGTTAGCATATATCATGGGTGACAATTGAGGCTTGTGATTGATAGCCATCCTGATGTTAATTTCCATCAAGATCCATAATATTTTGTTGTCCCGAACGTGCTCCACATCCTTGGTTTCCCACAACGAAGCGTACTTGTATGCTTCAGGAAGGTCCGGCGCGACCGAGGGGAATTTTCTCTCTTCTGGTAGCTCCCACACTATGAGAACAATCTATAGCAAGATCCACGCGTACTGGAATGTCTTGCTTTGCTCTTGCACTTCACGATAGTTTTCTAGGAACTCACCGTGAAGGTAGTCCAACTAGTTAAACTGGACTCCTTTTGCACACTGTTGTGCGATTGTGATGACAAGCATCAACACCTCATCGATGCAACACTTCCACATCACCTTCACAGCAAGGATGCAGATGCTGGAGATTGCATACCTGCACAACTTCTTCACCAATTTCAACTTCTCTTTCATTGATTCTGCAAATGCCAGCTCGGCACCCCTACAACCAAAGATCATGGATGGATTTTCGCCTGTATACAATAGGCGTGTTATGCGATGAATCAACATATCAGTGATGGGTATCATCTCCTCCAGCCTCAAACACCCATCATGCACCAAGCACAGCAGCTGCTTGATGATTAAAACTATCATGGGGGTGTGTTTATAGTGCAACACCCAGAGCAAGTTGAGTAATCCTACCTTCTCTACTCCTCTGAGCCACTTTCATGGCTCTAATGTAGTCATCCTCGTCATTGCATCTATGATGCAGTGCATCAACTATTCGGTCACCAGGTGTAGGAACTTCTCATGGTCTACCAAGTCCCAGTCTTCGAGCTTCAAAATCAGCACCTGTACCAAACGCGGACCATCAAAAGTGATCTCATCTGGTACCAATGGGGTTTGCAGGGGAGTCTTACTTTCATCAAATTCCTTTGGGACCTTGGACTTAGGATTGCGTGGAGGAACATACTCCAAAAATTGTGTAAGAGGGTCTGCACCCTGGGCTTCAACCTCCTCTATTTCCACTCCCACATTCTCATCATCCATGGAGATGTCCATGATATCCTCCTCATTTGCCTCTATATTTATAACCTTGCCTTTCCCCTGGGTAGTGGGCTTTGTTGGGTTTCATCTAGGCAATGTGCGCACTAGGATGGAAGGCTTCTTGCCCTTCTTATCTTTCATGGTCTCCTTGGTTGGGGTTGGCTTTGATCTCAGCATTCTCGGGGACTTAGGGACCTCTGCCAGTACTTCGGCTACTTCTGGGGTAGCTTCTTGTACATGTTTCTCCATCTCTTATGCCAGCTCTTCTACCACTTTTTTTGTATTGATAACTTATGGGGGTGATAACATAACACTCTATCAGTACTCACGACATCTCAGGCAAGTTCACAAATGCAGGAATCTATTTGAGAGCTTCGAAAAACTCTGGGTCAATAGGCATCTGAGAGCTCGAAAACTGAATACATAAATTTCCAGGTGTTTCTTGCTGGACAACCACTTGTAATTTATAGGGCAATTTGAATTCAAATCCAACCGTTCCTCCTAAAATTGGTCCATTAATGTTGGATTGGCAGTAGATTTGCAAGGATCTAAGCCATAAATTTTGTCTTAAATGCCAGCTGCCTGCTCCATTTGGCCTCACTTCTGCCACCTTTTCATGAACAGTGACTCTAACGGTCACTTTCCAGCCGACCTATGTGATTTTTCCATGGGTAGTGCAACTTCCCCCACACTGTCGTGGACCTAAGGATACGTCCCTTCTTTACACCATCTTCCAATTGCGTAGCTCCCTAACTTGGGCAGTGTAGTTTATAGTCCCACTCATCCTTCCAGTTGCCTGGAGTGCTAAGATTGTGCTACTTTCATTTAGTCACATGGCCAAACTGTCGGTGTATGGCTTCAAGCGACTGCGATTCACCTTTCCTGGGAAGGGTTCTCCATTTAACTTGACCAGCTATAACACTCCTCCGTTAGTAATCTCCTTAATAACATAAGGGCCTAACCAATGCATCCTGAATTTTCCAGGGAATTTATGAAACTTACTATTATACAACAAAACTAGATCATTTAGCTTAAATGTGTGTGGCTTGATGTGTCAATCATGCCATGCCTTTTCATGCTACTTTTGGACCTACTGGTGAAATCCAACAAAAAATATTTCTTCTTTGAGCTCATCCAACTACGCGAGCCTCTCTTCTAGGGCTCCATGATCTGTCATACCTGTGAGCGATGCTATGCACAGACTAGGTACAATGTATTCCGTAGGCATTATGGCTTCCACACCATAGGAAAGCCTAAAAGGGGTTTGTCCCATCAACTTCTTGCATGTCATTCGATAAGCCCACAATACTATAGGCATGCATAGGTCCCAACCACTACGCTGAGCATTGCAAACCTTGGTCATCATGTTTTCAAGCACTTTGTTGAATGCCTCGACTATCCCTTTAGCCTATGGGTGATAAGGTGTGCTCGTCTGGTGATATACCTGAAATTCCTTCGTTAGTGTGTTGATCGTCTCATTCAAGAAGTGCATACTATCATCACTCATCAAGATCCTTGGACATCAAAATCCTGTCAGTACATGCTCAAATAGGAACTTCCTAGCCATTGCACCCATGCAATCCTTCACCAGCTGTGCTTCTGCCTAACGAGTCAAATACTTCATCGCAGTGATAATGTACCTTGCTCCTATATTCCCTTGTGGCTGGATGGGTCCTACAAAATCCATTATCCACTTTTCGAAGGGTTGCAATGTCATTTGTGGATTCAAAGGCATTTCATCCCTTGGTGATGGCCTGCCTATTCTTTGACATACATCACACACTTTGCAATATGCTTTTCAATGCTGATGAAGGGTTCGCCACCATATCTCTACATGTAGAACCTTATGCGTGGTTTCTCTCCCTACATGATGTCCTCTCGTGGCACTCCCATGAGCATCCGTGAGGATGCTGCTTTGTTCAAACTTAGGTACATATCGTTGCAATACCTCATCAGTCCCCATCTTGTATAGATGACCCACAATGATAGAGAAATCTACCACATGCACCACTAATTCGTTCTTTTGCTGGAAAGAGTATCCTTCTAGTGCAGTTCTTATCGTGAGGAAATGTATTATATCCTCAAAATGACCATTCGTGACACACACTGCAAATAGTTGTGCATCAGGCAATCCTTCTTCCAAGTCAGTAGGTTTCTCCCCTGTTTCGATGTGCGGCAGATGGTTTGGTCCCACGTTCAATCATCTAGGCTTCACAAAAACTTCAAAATCGTACTCTTAGAACAATAAGAGTCATCTGTAGATTCGCTCCCCTAACACAGGCTTGTTGACTAGGTACTTTAGTGCGTAGTGATCTATATACATCTTAAAATGGCCTCCTAGCAAGTAGTGTCGGTACTTTTGGAGTGCATACACCATAGCTAGCCCCTCACATTCAGTGGTAGAATAGTTCTTCTCTGCTTTGGATAATTTGTGGCTTGCAAATGCGATAGGATGGTCCAAGCCTTCTCCGTCGTCCTGTGTTAGCACTGCCCCTAGCACTATACATGACGCATGGACATGTACATGAAACTCTATCTTCTAGTCTAGGAAGACTAGAATCAACGCGGTAACCATCTTTTCTTTCAATATATCCAAGATTTTATTAGAGTCATCATTCCAGCAGAATGTGACATCCTTCTTCAACAATTTTCCCATAGGCACGATGATTTTCACATAGCTTTTGATAAAGTTTTTTTAATATCCAATATGTCCCAGAGTAGCATGTAGTTGTTTCACACTCCTTGGCACTTCAAAGTTTAGTATCACCACAATCTTTGTGGGATCTACCATCAATCCTTGTCTGCAAGCCACATGCCCCAATAGGTTCCCAAAAGGAATGCAAAACAAACACATCTTGAGATTGAGTGCAATCTGGTATCTTCGACAGGTATCCAACATCAGGCACAAGCTTGCTACATGGTGCTTAACCAGCCCAAATACAGTCCAATCATCAAAATATACCTATAGGAACTTATGAATAAATTCCTTGAATGTCGTAACAACCATGCAAAAAAATATTGTAGGTGCATTCTTCAATCCAAACAACATTAAAGTGTATTGAAAACAACCCCACTCAATCACGAAGGTTGTCTTGCTCCTATCCTCCAACGTGATTTTCATTTGGTGGTACCTAGAGAATCCATCAGTGAAGCAATATGCTTCTTGGCCGCCTACATTGTCCAATTCTTCATCTGTGAACGGAGTCGGGAAAGGACCATGCACACAAGTGTCATTCAGTTTTCGGAGATCCACGCATATCCTTATCTCATCCTTCTGCTTCTTCTCTTGCACCACCATTGGGCTTACCCAATTAGATTATTCCACCGGTTCAATGATGCCTACTGCTAACATCTTATTTAGCTCTAAGTGGACATTCTCCTTGTATTTTGGATTGAGATTGTAAGGCATATGCTTAACTGGCTTCATGTAAGGATTTAACGTGATCTTCATCAATCCTAGGTCCTCGATTATTCCTTTCAGATTCGTAAACTTGGTAGGGAATAAGTCTTGGTATTCGTAAAGTAATTCAGTAACCTTATCCACCATCATGTCGTCCCAGTAGTCTCCAATCTTTGTGAATTTGAGTTATGCCTCTGTACTAATGTTCACTTGTTTTTTTTTCACTGGCACGTATTAGGGTTCTCAATCTGTGGTCCTTGAACCTCATGGTGGCCTTCTATTTCTGGAATGTTAATCTTCCGCAGATCCTCATCCTCTGCTTTAGCAGTTATATTATAACATTTAAGTGTGTGACTCAACTAAGTGGCCCATTCAAGTTGAATCAGGTCCAAAGGATCCTGTAATGTCCTAAACATGGCTTCTTTCACGTCTTATAGTGGTTCATCAATACTGTCAAACTCGTTCTCAAAACTGAATGTCATCATGAATCCTTCACGCAAGATATCCCATTCACCTATCCCATGGCAGAGCTCTGTTTCTAAATACCAATCATTAGGATAACATCCAGGGTATGACAGAATAGGTGCACCCACTCAGGTTGGGGATTTTCTCCATAATCCTGCATCCACTTGTCCACATGCACACACGGATCATTCTACCCATCATACTTATCTGTCACTCACATATTAGGCTTCCCAAATCGTGTTCTCATCATCCTCCTACATTAGCGCCAATCATCAAAGCTTCCCTTGTGCGTACCCCACCATCTTGCAGGAGTAGCACGCAATTCCTAGTCTAAGGCCTGGAAGCGCTACTTTTCTGGTACCTCCCTTTCAAATGCATCCAAAAAGATATCTACCTCATTCACAAAATCATAAATATGCAAATTTCTTACCTCTGACGACACATTGCACAACAACTAGGTCATCATGTTGCAATTCAACATAGTTACTTCATTTAACTGATTCTGCCAGTGTTCTATTTCTTCGTCGGAGTCTGAACTATAGGAACTCTCGTGATCCCATGTAACTCATCCATTTGTGGTGGGATTCAATGAATCTTGGTCTCACGTTGTTATCTTATAGATACATTCTAGGTCGTCATCACTCCCAGAATCATAGACATGTTCAGTATAGTGCAATCCTTCAGCAGGATCGAGGGGTATTATTACGTGCAATGGTTGCTTCTCAAAGATCACCTTTCGCTTCTTCAGATTGATTACCCCATTCATATGAGTAGCCCAATCAATTCTCAGGAGCGTAGGGTAGGGATTGTTGTCATCCACTATCTCTATTACTTCAAAATCTGCTAGCGTGCTCACTCCCTCAATATCCACGGTCACCCCCTGCAGTCGTCCCATGGGCATGATTTTCTGTTGATTCACCATCCTTAGCTGAATCAGAGACCATTGTAGCACGATCTCCCCATTCACTCCCAATTCTGCTTTGGTAGGAAATTCGCATCTGACCCTAGGTCCAAAATGACCTGATCCATTTCATATTATCCTATTTTTGCGATC
Organism: Pinus taeda; assembly: GCA_000404065.3. Classification (NCBI taxonomy): domain Eukaryota; kingdom Viridiplantae; phylum Streptophyta; class Pinopsida; order Pinales; family Pinaceae; genus Pinus; species Pinus taeda. Next base: position 205,451 of record APFE031337844.1, read on the forward strand.
AATATCATCTCATGTCCTGTCCTTGTTTTATGTTTGCCAATCTTTTGTACTACATGTGGCTCACTTGGCACAGATCCAGCGCATCTATTGATGATTTCTTGTAACCCTTTCACATCCTTACTATCGCGCAGTAACTTCATACAGGTTTCCAAGAAAGTTGGGAGCATAGAGGGGTCCATCTCTGCCTCAGGCTTATCCTTGCTTCTTGAGATGGAGACCTTAACGAAGCTCTTCTTAGCTTCCATGAAGGTTTCATGAGTGCGCTCCAAATCAAACTCAACTTCTTTCATTGGGGCTTTGTGAACCCATGTACTATCTTCTGGTTGTTTCCCCTTGTCATCTCCCATCACGATTCCACTTCTGAGTACTATATTTACGTTTGGATCTTCTTCGCATGACTCAGATCTCATCATCTACAGGTTCTGATTCGGCGGAGGTGGTAGTATCCCTTTTTCACATATCCTAGCTATCAATGTAGGACAATCTTCTGTTTCATGATCAAACAATGTGCAATACTTTCATGATGGACGTGTTGGATTAGTGCAATCACGGGCATAGTGTCCTAGTCCTCTGCAATTGTAGCAAATCAATTGTCCTAGACCTCTACTAGGTCCTCCTCCGCCTCGACCTCCTCCGCGCTCCTGAAATCCTATCTGTGCCATCCCTGCATTCTGGTCAAAGGGCTGCGTTTTGGCCTGAACCCTATATGTGGGAGTTATTTCCATCATCAATTCATAGCTCTTGTAGGTACTCTCATCATGTCCTACCAACCTACAAAAGTTGCAAAACATCTGTTTCGATGCTTGTACATACTTCTGTAGAAAGTGATAGTTATCTGTGGCATGTTTTCAGACTACCTAATAGATAGCACACAATAAAGCATCCTCGCACTAGGTCATGCCTAAGCTTCTGGCCTTAAAGGCAATGATCCTCCTACTACAATGTAATTCACAAAGGTTGGGCAATGGTCTTTGTCATGATTATGACTCTTTATTTTCAAGAACCATACCTCCTCGAGTACCTCTGGTCGAACTGTCCTATCCTGCTTTAAACTTTTCATCTCAAGGAACAAATTCTTTAGTTGCGCATGGATCTGTTGAAATCCTAGATTAGGATCTTGCATCAGAGTCTCATGTAGTCTCATGGAAATCTCCAAGGCCTCTGCCTGAGTTTTTATCTTCTGTTGCGATAATACACTCCTTAAGTGTGGTAGTAGCGAAGCCACAAACCACTCGCGATGTTGTCCATCTGTCAAATTCATGTTGGCTTCACAGATTGTACATTTTAGCCTCTAATCTAGTTCCCAAGGTGTCTCACCTAGTTGCATCAAGATCTCTTTGAATCCCACAATTGATTGCACCTCAGATTTAGGCCTGCTAAATTCCCTATTTAGTGCTGCCTAGATGTTTGCTACTCCATCATTCGGGTTATCGTTAGAGTACTTAATATACCTGTTTAGCACGCGATCTTGCAGAGCACTAACCAGTGTCACCTACTTTATATGATCATCTATAACACCTTGAGCTTCCCATACAACTTTCACAATGAACCAAAATTGGTCTAGGTCCTCATTTCCCAAGCCTTTGAACAAAGGTAACTTCACTATATTTTCCATACTGAACTGCGGCAAAGGTGGAGGTGCTATGGGTGAAGCTGGAGGCGATGGTGGTGAAGTTGGAGGTGGTGTTGGCAGAGGTGGTATTCACGGGAATCCTTGTCTTATTAATTGAATAGCACTTCGCAAAGAAACCTTCGCTAACCCTTCTTCGTCTCTTCACGGAGATGAAATCAATGGGCTATACTCCGGACCCTTATTTCCTTCGTTCTTGTAAGTTTTTCTACCTCCCGTAGTCCCAAACATCAAGGTAGATGCATAACCCGTTTTTCACACAACAACATTTTAATCCAAGTATTCAAAGATTTTACGTACTTACCTTGCAGTCCTTTGGAAAAGCGTCGCTATACCTCACTATAGCTGACTGAGGTGTTGCCCATGAATTCAGTCACAAATCCTCCTATGACACGATCGAGCCAATGATCGACAATGCAGGTGATCTTATCCTTTGATGCTTCCAACCTTCGCACTAGCTCTGGGGTCCACACAATAGGATTGTAAAGTTTCCACCTTCCTTGGCTATCTTCTAGCTTCGCGATCCACTCATATAGCTTAATAGGGAAAGAGCAGAAAAATATCTCGTGGATCTTTATATATAGGTACTAGTCCAACCACTGTCCCTTTGTCAATTGCAGGTTTCTATTCTCCTATGCCACGAATTCATGGATCTTTCTATCCAACCAGTCTCCCATCTCCTTCTTAGTTGGATTCTAGTGATAGACATCACACATCTCTTATGCAGATTCCAGTCCCGGCAACGGAACCATTTGTTGGCTTGAGGGGACCTCACCCAGGTTCAAATTTATTTAGCCAAACAAATCCCTACACTACTGGCCCTTTCGGCATTAGCCCATAGACTGTGGACCAAAGTCTCACCTGAAGCAGTATCGGGGGATGCGAGAACCTAGTTTCCACACCCTGAGATGGTTGTGATGTCGTTTGATCTCTTCTATCCATACCTTCATGCATGTGAACTCACTCTAGGGATTGTAAGACAAACCCTCTATTCCAGCTTTCAATACCTTAGCGAAAGTATACGATCAACCTTCGCGTAGCCCTAACTTGGGCCTTAGGTACTTTCACGCTGTTATGGCAACACGTCGTGCAGATTCCTCAGTTACCCTAGGTGGTTTTCTTATTTTGCTGAATACTTGAGTTTTTCACTACGTAATCAGATATTCATAATTGCTTTTAATTATTCAATGTAACTATATTCATTCGTGCAATAAAGAAGCATACCAAAGGAAATTTATACACAAAATATCCAAACCCATCAACATAACAAATACACTGAAATTGTAGAATAACTCCTTAATATCTTCCAAGTGTTACAGAATCTATTCACCATGCGCACATAGCTTCATGGGTCTACACACTCAGCTATGGACTTCTACCCTAGGCCTCTGTGCACTGAGCTGCAGAGCCTCTACCTATGCTACAACCCAAGACTTAGACTTCTAGCTCTAAATCTACGACTCTCTTCTTCTTCGATCAATGCCCATAACTACTTAGAGCTTAGCTCTTTTTATGAAATCCCATGGTTCATGGACCATGGGTAGATCTCTTGCAGCCAACTTTACTTTACAATACTAAGGGCGGATAATACCTTCTCACCCTGCAACCACAAAATGCGGAGTCTTTACAATAATATTACAAAAAATTGACTTAAACATGGGATTTTAGCCCCAAAACTACCCCTAGGGGATTGCACTCCCAACAAATGATATGATGAAAAGATCCTCTTTATTATGATTCCCTCATCTGAGTGAAGCAGGCAACCAACATGTGATATTTTCAAAAGAATGAAGACATTTCTAGACAAACTAGCTAGTGACCAAATTTTACTCTGAAAACCTAGTGACATGATAAAATTTGACCTTGAGAACCCTAACAGACTTGGTAAAAGCATATTTAATCATTGGTGAGAGGTAGACAAGACTGACACTAACATCGTCAACATGATCTCCACTTCTTACGATCCTTGGATCATTCCTTCCCCGATCAGGTTGATTCTTTTGGTGATGCCATGCCACTCATAATAGTCTAAACAAGCTTATCAAGCTATTGTTTTCGATTCAGTGGCCACTTCTAAATATCATACTACTATTAGTATGCATCTAGATACGTATTCGTAGTCTCCTTGAATTGGTTCTTAGGATTCTCCAGATCCCTTGAACAAGACATTTCCCACTGACTAGAGTATCACCGAGGTTATGTCTCTTGAGGAAACTCCCTATAATGATGCTCATCATCGTTCCTCGTTTCCCCTAAGTCTCGAAGAGATTTCACTATGTTTCGATACCTTTGTTTCTCATACAGTCACCCATCCACTTCAAATTCCCATTTTGGTGCATGAATTTTTGTCTGAGGGAAACATTGGGAACATTACCTTGCCCATTAACATTTTAGTCCAACCTGAAATTGTCAAAATATTTCAACTAGAAGTATATTTTCCTCACAATGAGATTAAGATTTTCTTACCTTATTTCATGAGATCTTATCTCCGAGTTTTTACCGAATGCCCATTATCGCAATGAGATATTCATCCTATGACTTGTAACCCTCACTCGCCCAAGGGGCATGGGGGAATTATCATTTATGTTTATTATTCCACTATTTGGCCGAGTCAATGCTTACATGTCATGCCAATGGTGAAACTCCAGTTTTATTCTCTACTGATCAATTACCCAAGTCTGCAAATGGGCTCCATCTAAAACATTTTTACATGTTTTTTGTGTAAATAATTATTTACATTAGTGCATTTTCATTAGTGTGCAGTGTGGTTTTGGTGTGTTAGTTTTCTTTTGCAAACATTGTCTTATGCTTACCTCATGCTCTACTTCATTTGCATATGTCATCCAACCGTTACGTCAGTTTCACTGATGGTTCTTGTTGTACTACACAGAATCTATCTTCTGCTGCATGGGAAATCTATGACCTTAATGGCGAGTTAGTGAATTTACAAGGCATATGTTTAGGTCGTATGGTTAATAGCATTGCCAAATATAGTGCAGTCATCGAGCTTTTGTCAGAAGCTATTTCTATTGGGATTAGAGAGTTAATCATAAAACTTGATTCATGGCTCATTGTAATACAACTTAATGGACAATATTCAGTTAGAAACCCTCAAATTGTGAGAATGTATTTGCAAGTTCGTTTATTGGAACGAGAATTTTATTTTATTACTTATTGTCACATTCCAAGATGCATGACCACATTAACATATGCATTGGATAACTATGTGTTAGATAGACATTTGCAAAACTTGTAAATCATAAAGCATCTTATATCAGATATAGTAAATACGAAAACATGTATGTGTGTGTGTGTGTAATATATATATATAATAACATATACATATATATATATAATATACATATACATATATATATATATATATTATATTATACATATACTATACATATACATATACATATATCATAATATATAATATATATATTATATATATATATATATATATATACTATACATATATGTATATATATCATATATATATCTATATACATATATGTATATATACATATATGTATATATATACATATATATATATGTATATATATGTATATATATATATATATATATATATATATATATATATATATATATATATATATATATATATATACATAATACATATACAGATATATATATATATATATATAATATATATATAATATATATTATATATATATATATATATATATACTATATATATATATTATCAAAGTGTTTTCAAAAGAATTTTCTACATCAAAATAACAAAATTTGTGTTCCGAGACACATGGCTTTATAGGCCTACAATAGCTCAAAAAGTAAACTAGAGTTGGCTATTCGCCCACATGGTGCTCATGGTAGCACAAGACAACCCTAATGACTCATCCCAACAGTTGATGCAGTCTGGTGGAAACTCCTACGGTGTGTCTCTGGTAGTGTAATGGCATCTCATCGGTTAAGGCATGCTCTAGAATTCCCCTCGTCAAAACTTCCAGGTTATGCTCTACCTTGACAATAGGACCTGCGCCCTCCTCATATGGAGGAGCCTCCTCAATCTGGCATTCCTCTCACCTAGCTATTGGAGAAACCCCTCGAGGTCTCTCTAGTCCAACTTCTGCACAATAGCATAAATCAAATCTTGGTACACATAAAAATAATAATAATAAACACTTTAAAAAATTAAATTTTTATTTTACCTGAATCGGTCCACTATGTACTTGGAGGGAGTGGAAGATCTAGATCTCGGAAAACCATGCCTATATATGCCTGATCATCAACCATAATTAGTTGTTGATGTAGCCATCCAAAAAATGTTGGAGGGAATGACATATGTTGGATGCCTCAAAGTCAAGGCATCAACTCTCCCCATCTAAGTAACCACAGACCTCTGGGCACCGGTGGATCCACTTCCAAACACTGATAATGGAAAAATGGCACACGTTCCAGGATGAACGTTACTAGAAAAGATCTGAATCAAAATTGTTTTAGATTCCCTGACTTGCACTTGGTTAGTTGGTGCTTTATGCACACCAACAAACCTTTGATTCAATTAAAAACCATGGGGTTTAGGCACTCGATTGCATATTGGAAATGATATTTTGTTGCCTCATTCAATGCTTGTGCTCCAACTACTTGGGCCATGGTGTGTAGAATTGTTCGCAGTGGGAAGTTGGTAATAGTCTTTATATAAATTTTCCCACTGTGACTCTTCATGGCCCCTAGACAATGCCTCACAATGAGAATATATGTGCTCTCTCCTCCAGCCTGTGATCCCAAAAACTGCACCCAGTATCCCTTTATGGACAACCTAGTGAATAAATGTCTAAAACCTCTATCTCAAGCTCTTGATTCTCGAACATGAACAGTTGATGATATACATCCCACCAACTCATTAAATGTTGCATTAACTCAAGTTGTGATCTGATCTCAGGAATCATGAATAACTTGAAAAATCCACATGCTTGTAGGGCATCAATGTAGTCTAGATCCTGCATAGCCTAATGGTCTTCAGTTTCATGACCCCTCTCTTTCCATTCAATCACCATTTTAGATTAGTTATCCTTCAAAAAAATAAACAAACCAAAATTTCATGAGCATCCCTGGAGAGAAAATCCAAGATTAACTATTTTACATGGAAGATCTCACTTTATAATTTTTACTTTAGCGCCAGCACATTTGTTTACGAATTTTCTCGCAGTGCCAATGCAAGGGCCTAACTGACTGCAGGGTGAGTAGCGTGAGTCTGATGGGTGAAACCCACCTTGGTCACCAATGATATGAATTTTTTTCAAGTCTTCCTTGTAGCCTACCCTATGGATGAAAATGCATTAAATGACTACCAAATTAAGGGAAAGGACAAATATTTTTCTTGCAACAAGCAACTCCTTGAATGGTGTCCCGGATTGATCGTGCTCCTTGCCTAAAAATTGGTAAAAATTGTCTCACAATTGAAAATTGGTAAAATGGTAAAAATCCTTTACTTTTTTCCCTATTATAAGTTTTAAATAATATTTTTACCAAATTAGGGCACATTTCACTCATTTTTCAATATTTTTTCTCAAAAATGGTAATGTGCATTTCCTTGTGCAGTGACAGGTCATATATTCTTAGTGACGGTGATTTATCTTGACTGATTCAAATGATTTTTATTTTATCACTTTTTTCAGACTTGTAAAAAATAAAAATAAAAGTGACCCCCTGGAGTCATCTTAAGCTCTTTTCTCACTCTCGAAAAATCAAAATATTATCGACTACTTGTCATTTCAAACTCGTAAAAGTAAATGAAATGACGTCTACTCAATATAAGTTTAAGCCTCTTCCAGACTGAGATAGACTATTGTAAGAAAATGGAATACCTTAATCGAACATGGCTAAGAGGTTCTCTTGGACATTACTTTCTACCTTTTCAAGTTCAAGAGACAATTTACGAAAAGGGACCTTTGGAGTTTTCTTTTCGACTTCTTTTTCAAACTCTCTAAACATGAAAAAGATGTCAAGTTTCACCTTTGTCAGACTCGTAAAACACAAATGGCATAGGAATTGTAACCATGATGAGACTAAGTTTCTCCTTCCTAGGGCTTGTAAAACTTATTAGCATGGATTCATCTGAAGGGTGAACTTATATGGAAAGCATATGATATTCGCTTTAATCTTGTGATAAAAAATATATGGGGTACTCGCTTGAAATGGTGGGGGAAAAAGTGAAATCGATCATATTTTGTATTATGTAAAGGCAGAATGTCACTCTTAAACATGACACTCATATGTTTTTCTTGCAAGTTTGGGACATCCTCACTTAGTCACTTGCCTTCCTGGGTTTGGGAAATCTATATTTTCCTCTCATCTGATTATACCATTTTTTCATCATGACCTCTAATCATATGTTGAGTCAAATGTTGTCAAACTCTAGAGTCATGTCACTAATATGTTCAAGAGACATCTTATTCATAGTTCTTTACTACTTATACATTGTTTGACTTTTTTCCACAGTCTCGGACCACACTTATCTATTCCACTATATCCTTTTGTTTTGTGTCGATGATGTGAGATTCATTATGGCCCTCCTTTGATGGATCACCTCTTGTCGACTTCATCTAATTATCTGGGAAGAATATCTAGAAACTCCCTTCCAGTACCTTAGAGCTTGCATGCCTCAATGGAAAGTTCTTCACATTCGATCGCAAGTTTACATATTTGAACTTCGATCAGATGATTCCATAGGTGTTAGACTTCAGCTTCACTCTTCACAGTCGTGGATTGTGCTTGTTGTACCTTGAGAACCATTTTCATTATTGGTGGTTTCTCTCTTGCATGTTAATAGTTCTGATCATTGAACGGTAATCAGGTAGTTTTCTATCATGTTTGACTTTGACACATCTATTCACATGATTATAATTCGTACATTGATCGAGACAAGATAGGAGCACAAGAGCCTTGATTTTGTCTGATAAAGTCCAGGTTGTGTGGAGTTATAAGTTATTCATGATTGTACACATGTTTCCTATGGACAAATGGTTGTGACCATACCATGGGTCCATATTCATGATCCTTTCTATTTTGATGGTTCTGACCATACCGAGGATCCTTACACATGATTCCTTCTATTCGGATGGTTAGGTCCATACCACAAATTCATGTATTACTATATTCATATTCATGTATCATTGGGTATGATGATTAGAGATGTCATATATGTATATGTATATGTATATGCTTGATTTGTAGGTCTCCTGACAATGTTTTTCTCGTCCTTGCACTGACTTGTAAAGCATCTCAGCCATCACTCCTTATTCTGCCTTCATGCTTTAGGGGGCATATGTTACATAGTATTATGTCATACCTCTTGTTCACTTCCTATTCCATATCCTAAAGTGCCAAAACCTTGACTACTGTGCAACATATCCATCATGATATATCGACCAAATCCTCCCTGAAGAATTGATGCCAGGGTTACCCTCGCTTACCCCACAGTATGCATCTACAATGCATAAACACATTAGTCCGAGGTATTTAACTCTCAAAGGATTCAAGTCTTCATCTATCAATGGTCAAGGCCCTATTCATCAGTTCCTTTATATCAGAACTCAATCACCTCACTTTAAACCTTCTATCGGGACTTTAATCAATCCTCGAGCCTTCATATATGACTTTATTAAATCATTTCATTAATCTTTTTTATCAAAACCTAAAACCCTACATAACCTTCATTAACCCTTATACCACACATATGCAACCTTTTCCCTCTCTTAACATTGGTTAAATATGTTTTAACATATAAAATTTCTCATCAGCACTATTTCCTCTAGCCCTTTACAAAGGAAATGCCACAAAACATAGATTTTTTCCTTTGTACGACCTCTGCACACTTCTCAAGGTCACCTTTATTGTAATTGGGTGTCGCAGTCCTCGCAGTCAAACCACATATATGCCTCATCACCCCTTCTGACTCTGATATTTGACTATCAGAATGTTTAAATCACACCTTTGCATTAAAAGACTCGCACAACATTTTATAGGAATACATTGACATTCTGACCCGAACACATAAGGCCAGACTTCAAATTTTATAAGCCCGCGTATATATTTATCATTGGGTTTGGCCTTCCATATCAAAAGTTATGCTGCGCTACTCCTCCTCTGATCTCCGATCACCAAAGCCTCTGATCAAATCTTGATCGTCTGTTGTATCCTCCGATCCAACGGTTGACATTACTCCTGACTATTTAAACTTGCGCACCTATTCTCCACGTCGATCTGCACCCAACAAATCCAACGATTTTCGTTGATATCAAGTAGATAAAAAGAGCGAGGATTAGCCACCCGATAAAGTGGTTTCCTCTCTCCTCTCACTGCCACACATCATTTGATGAGTGGAATCGGCACTCATCCTTCAATACCACTTACGGTTTTGAGGTCGTCCAAAATCCACTTTCACTGTTACAAAACCGCTGATGCAATATTCCTCCGTCTCCTCTATGATTGGCTCCTGGTTGGCTATCTTCAAGATCCAATGATCACTATTCATTGTTTCTTCACTTCTCATTTCTCTGTTTACTTATGTTTTTACGTTATTTCTTTATTTCCCTTTGTGGTTCAAATTTCTTCAAAGGTTTTGGGTGTTTTGCTATTTCATTGTGCACTCTTCCTGAGCTTGTATTTTGCGAATTCTTACATTGCCTTCTCTTCAAAGCTTCACCCTGATCACCCAAGTGGATTTAATGATCCCTTACGATTCCTCTGAATCATTCTTCTCCTCTACATATTTCTTCAGAACTCTGCCTGCAACCCTGTCACAGAACCTACGAATTCATAGTTTACATGTAATTACATCATTCGATATTATTTCACATACTTACATAGTTCCTGAATGAACCTCTATATGTATAAATATGAACAACTGATTACAATCGAGACTCCTCTATCTCTCGTAGGCCTATTCTTCAATATCGTGGCTTCCCCTTGCACTCTTCCCATAGGCTTACAATTATACCAGAAAGGTTCGTTGAACTAATCCTGGTTCGACTCCTAAATCTACTGAACTGACTCCTAAATCCTCTATCCTCTACATCCACTTCTAATCTCCATTTAATTCCTAAGAACTCTCCTTAGTTCCTCTAATCATGGAACTACTTAAAGAGTCCTAACTGACTTTAGACTCTTTTTTCATTATTGCGCACTCATGTTCTCATTTATTTGAGAGCATTTACAAGATATCTCACACATCTAATTAATTCACTTAAAAGCCTAATATTACATTAATTTATCACTTAGGAACCCAACTTCCTAAAAAATACATGACACTCTATATCTACTTAATTACAATGATTTTCTCTTGGGTTTAATGATCCTGCATCAGACTCCAAAAGTAGAAAATATTCATGATCTCCTGATCATGTGTCTTTTGACCTTTATCTTCCTGGATCCCATACCTTATTTCATAACTTCCAAAATTCCTTGCACCTTTGTTGCTGATGTGTGTCTGATGTCTTTTGTTCCATCTTCTTCTTCTTGTCAATCAGTTTCAAACTCTGATTGATCATGCTTCCTTCTACTACCATTTTTCTCCATTTGGACTGCTTCATCATCAGTTGCCACATCTCTTCAATATCTATCTCCGGTACATCCTTGGATTGGTCCATGTTCTGTTTCATATTTCTGCCTTCCTCTTTTTGTTTCAGGTTGCTGTCGATGTCCACTAATTCTTTAAACTGCTCCTGGTTACTTTCTCTTTGTAGCTACTAGTTTACTTTTTCTTATTTTTTTGCTCTTATCTCAACTTTGGCTTTTCTTACTCCAACTTTTGTTTTGACTCCTTTGCTGACTGCTATGCTGACTTTGACTACCTCCCTATCATCCTTACCCTCTTTCATGATTGTTTCTATCTACACTGAATCATGACTGTCCAGCCTTCTTTCCAGTAATTTACCATCTCTGTTCCATGGATTGAATTCATCCACAAAATTTTATTTTACCATCTCTGTTCCATTTGAATTCATCCACAAAATTTTCTTCTCTCTTCTTTATTTGGTTGCTAATCTGTGCCAAATCTCCTTCAGTACCTACAACAAAACCTGCACTCATAAAACACTTGTTAAATTCAAAAACACTAGGCTTCTATGCCTCATCTTCCTTTGGCAAATTCAGCTTGATGCACTGTTTCTTTCTCCTTTGTCAGTACATCACTATGTTGAGTTGAACCCTCAAAAGAATTCATGAGACTGTCCATTAGTATCTCTTCCACACCATCTATCCTAATGGTGTCTTCCTGCTCTTGTCCACTGTAGTGAACTCCTTCCTTTGCAGTGTCAATCTATTGAATTATCATTATCATATCCTTTTTCTTATGACTATCATTCATGAAAAATCTTTTGTCTTCCCTTTTCAACAATCTCTCTTGAACATCTATCCTCTATCTTTCCAACTTCCTTCTTTGAAAATCTAATTTTCTATATAACTCAATAATTTCAATTAGAGTAGATTTTGGAAATTTCACATAGTTTTCCATACCTTCCTTTGTTATTGATAAATCATCAGATTTCTTTTCTCCCTTTGCTAAGTCTCCTGCATAGTCTTCTTCCTTCTTAACATCCTTCAGTAGATGTCCCTCTTTTTCCTTAACTGTCTCAATAGCTTCCATGGATATTTCCATTGTGCCTATCATCATGATGGATTTATGATCCTTTAATATGTTTTCAGCTAACATAGTCTCCTCTTCAAGTTTGCCTTTAGTCTCTTGTTGTTTATCTTTCCCAAGAGCTATCCTTGTCTCACCATCTGCATTAACATTCTCCTACATTTTTCTTGCATCCACAAACAAACTATCAATTTTAAAAACATAATACTCTATGGTCCCACTTCATGTTTCAACCATCATATCTCCTTGCTGTTCTAAATCCTTCATATGATTCAGAAATTATTCGATGGTCTCCTCTTTAAGCTCCTAAAGCCTTTCACTTGGTTTCTTGATATCTTTCCCCAACTTTATATGAGATCTATCTATCTCATCTTCTTCCAGAATAGAATTTAGATTCTTCTTGTAATCTTCCTCCTTTATGAAAATATCAACAAATTGTCCTTCATTACATGTTTCACCTGCAAACATACACAAATTTTAAGATTTAAAACCATGTGACCCCTTGGCCTCACTTGAAGTTTCAGTCTTCATCTTCACTTTCTCCCAGAATTTCTCCATGTTCTGGTTCACAAATATACTCTTCCATTTCCAACTCATCTTCCTTGACTTTTCCCCTCAGCCACTTTACTTGCTTTTGTTGTAGCCTTCTCTGCATCTCATGCCATTCCACTGGCTTCTTCCTCAAGACCCAACCTAGTCTCTGGCTTTCCTCTAATATCCTACTTAACGCATCGAGTTGTTCTTTTAGCTCTACAATCTCCTCGTCAATTTCCTCTTGACTGATCCTCTTGCCATTTGCCTTGGCATCCTCTTTCTTCAACTTTCTTTTTTTGTGGCTTCTCTTTGAACCACTTATATGACTGTCAGTAGTCATCTTCTTCTCCTCTTTCTTCATGAGCTCCTCACTCATCTGCAACAAGCCTCTACAACAACTAGTCCTCCTCACTGCAATATTACATCACTAAGCTCTTCCTCACTCAGTCTTTTGGTAACCACAGGTCCTCTGTCTGGAACCTCCTCTTGAGAAACACCTTTTCTCCTTCTAGGCTTCTGCAATATTTCACTCTCTCTTGAGAACACTTCAACTGCCCTCTCTCTCTATCCAACACCTTGTTGGATTCTTTAGGTTCACTGCCACTTTTTCTTCAGAGTGGTTTCCTTACTTTGTCTTCAAGAACACATCTGGTTCTCCTCACACAAATTCTCTTGTTGTTCTTTGTTGAGATGCTTCGTCTGCAACCACAATCTTCGATTTCAATTTGAAACAAAACACAGTATCTTACCTCCAAGATCTATGTATGATATTATTCTCCCATTCTTCTGCACTTTGAATGGATTGTCCTCTATTTGGTCTCCAAGTCGTCTTTCCTTCAGAACTTGTACTAAGCAATCTTGCTCTCACTTTTCTTCAAGGAATCCTCTATTCCTATCTACTCCAAGCCTCTGCTGGAACTGCTACAATCTCTCAAGAACTCCAAACATTCCCCTACAATCTTCTGTTGTAGCCTAAATCATTCATCAATTAACTTATGCACCTTACCTTCTTCTGTGTGCACACTCCTTTTCATAGGAAATATTTCCCCACTCTGATTACAATTCTTCTTTGATACCAATTCTACTTTGATACCAAATGATGCCAGGGTTACCCCCGCTTACCCCACATTATGCATCTACAATGCATAAACACATTAGTCCCAACTATTTAACTCTCAAAGGAGTCAAGTCTTCATCTATCAATGGTCAAGGACCTATTCATCAGTTCCTTTATATCGGAACTCAATCACCCCACTTTAAACCTTCTATCAGGACTTTAATCAATCCTCGAGACTTCATATAAGACTATTAAATCCTTTCATTAATCCTTTCTATTGGAACTTAAAACGCTCCATAAACTTCATTAACCGTTATACCACACATATGCAAACTTTTCCCTCTCTTAACATTGGTTAAATATGTTTTAACGTATAAACTTTCTCATCGGCACTATTTCCCTTTACAACCTTTTACAAAGGAAATACCACAAAACATACCTTTTTTCCATTATATGGCCTCTGCACACTTCCCGAGGTCACCTTTATCGCAATCGGCTATCACAGTCCTCACAATCACACCACATATATGCCTCATCACCCCTTCTGACTCCAATATTCAACTATCAGAATGTTTAAATCACACCTTATCATTAAAATACTCACACAACACTTTATAGGAATACAAAGGAATACATTGATATTCCAACTCGAACACATAAGGCCGGACTTCAAAGTTTATATGCCTGTGCCTATATTTATCGTTAAGTTCACCCTTCCATAACAAAACTTCCACTACGATGCTCCTCCTCTGATCTTTGATCACCGAAGCCTCCGATCAAATCTTGATTGTCCATTGTATCCTCCGATCCAATGGTTGACATTACTCCCGACCATTTAAACTTGCGTGCCTATTCTCCACCGTCGATCTGCACCCAACAGATCTGACGAATGTCATTGATATTGGGTAGATAACAAGCAGGAGGATTAACTGCATGATAAAGTGGTTTCCTCTCTCCTCTCACTGCCATGCGTCGTTTGATGAGGGGAATTGATGCTCGTCCTTCAATACCACTTATGGTTTTGAGGCTGCCCGAAATCCACTTTCACTATTACAAACCCACCATTGTCATATTCCTTTGTCTCCTTTGTGATTGGCTCCTGGACGTTGATATTCAAGGTCCAACGGTCGCTGTTCATCATTTCTTCACTTCTTGTTTCTCCATTTAATTATTTTTTTATGCTATTTCTTCAATTTTCCTTTGTGGTTCAAGTTTCTTCAAAGGTTCTGGGTCTTCTGCTATTTCACTGCTCACCCTTCCTGAGCTTGTCTTTTGCAAATTCTTACATTGCCTTCTCTTAAGAGCTTCACTCTGATCACCCAAGTGGATTCAATGATCCCTTACAATTCCTCCGAATCATCCTTCTCTACATATTTCTTTAGAACTCTGCCTGCAACCTTGTCACAAAACCTACGAATTCATAGTTTACATGTAATTCAATCATTCGATATTCATTCATACATTTACACTGTTCCCAAATGAACCTCTATATATATATATATATATATATATATATATATATATATATATATATATATATATATATAATATATATATATATATATGGAACAACTGATTACAATCGAGACTTCTCTATCTCTCACAGGCCTATTCTTTGATACCGTGGCCTCCCCTTACACTTTGCCCATAGGCTTGCATTTATACCAGAAAGGTTCCTTGAACTAATCCTGGTTCGACTCCTAAATCTACTGAATTGACTCCTAAATCCTCTATCCTCTACATCCACTTCTAATCTCCATTTAATTCCTAAGAGTTATCCTTAGTTCCTCAAATCATGGAATTTTTTAAAGAGTCCTAATTGACTTTAGACTCTTTTGTCGTTATTTCCCACTCATGCTCTCTTTTATTTGAGAGAATTTACAACTTATCTCACACATCTAATTAATTCACTTAAAATCCTAATATTACATTAATTTATCACTTAGGATTCCAACTTACTAAAAAATACATGACCAATATCTACTTAATTACAATGATTTTCTCTTGGGTTGAATTCTCCTGCATCAAGAATCAAAAGAAAACTTCCCTAAATCCATTCTTAAGAAGGTTGCCTAAAAACCTAATTTTTGGCATCAAATCGTTTTGCTCCACTGCCTTCTTGTGCTGATTGTAGGTTTCTCAGTTATACATTCATGCTGCCAGCATGGGTTTTCATAGGAAAACCCACATTGAACCTCTTCTAGCAAGTTTTCCCATACGAGAGGATAAGCTTCGCCTACTAGAACCTTCGGGAACATCGAGATGGATATTGGTTTTTATTGATATGGTCTAGCTCTCTCATTTGGGCCTCTTGATCTTATCATCATGGGCTTTCCCCTTGATATATGGACCTTCCTCCCTCTTTTTTGCACCCATAACTCCCTCCCCCTTCCTATTAATTCACTCCCTTCCATTCCCAAATGGTTGGTCATTGATTGCTGCATCCCTATGCTGAGATTATGCTTACATGCTACCCATTCTAGCTTGGTGAAGGAGTGCTTGAAGAGTATCTTCTTGGACTTGGACCTCCACCAAAAGGAGGTATCCAAAATCAAGGCATAGGTTGTATGCTTCCCTTTTTAGCATATAAATATATACATTTGATGTTCATTTTCCATAATTATGTAAATGTTTATGTTATTAGCTTAATGTTCCTTGATTTGTTAAGTAATTTATGTTTTATGTATGCCATATATGCTCTTGTATCTTGCATAGTACATTGATCTTCCTTGTAGTTACCTGGACGTGAAGAACAACTAAGGACCGAGGCCTGGAGCGAAAGATTCAAATCCATCTCCAAGGATCGAGTGATTAACATCATAGTGAGGTATATTTCTCCTTCTCTCTGCATTTGTTAAACATAAACTAGGAAAGTGTATGTTAGTTTGTTTATTTTGTCTCTAGAACCAATCATTATGCTAGAGAGATCACCTCTGTTCATAGAGGGGATTTGCCTTCACAACAAAACTTTGTCACCCACTTGAAACTTATGTGGCACTCGATGTTGATCATGATGTTTGTACTTGCCATTAGTTTTATCTAAGATATCATGGACTTTTTTGTGGATGTCTTGGATGCGTTCAATAAATTTGGTAGCTTTATCAAATTTGATTTGAATGTGTGCAAATTCTACCTATGTAGATGCT
Organism: Pinus taeda; assembly: GCA_000404065.3. Lineage (NCBI taxonomy): Eukaryota > Viridiplantae > Streptophyta > Pinopsida > Pinales > Pinaceae > Pinus > Pinus taeda. The sequence continues at coordinate 222,451 of APFE031337844.1, forward strand.
AGAGTAATTGTGACATCAATGGGATTGAAAGGGGTTGTGTATAGTCAAACTATGGAATGCTCTATTATAGTTTTGTTTCACATAGGGAAGACTCTCATCCCATTTTTTTGGATACTTGGAGTTGTACATGTGTAGTATGTGCACTATCATCACGTTGACAACCTCTATACATCCATCAATATCTGGATGAAATGAAGTCAACTTGGTGACCTTAGCATCCAACAATGACCAAAGGTTCGACTATAATGTGATCAAGAACCTACTATATCAATATGATATAATGGTCTTTGGAATCCCAAAATGAACCCACACTCGTTTGAAGAAGAGTTTGGCAGTGTCTTCTATTGAGATGCTCTTCTTGCAAGCCATCACTGTAGCCATCTTAGAAAATCTATCAACGACCACAAATATATAGTCATTACCATGTTTAGTAGAAGGGATGCTAGACATATAGTCCATGGAGATGGATTCCCAAAGTTGGCTAGGAGTAGGCAGAAGAGTGTACATGCATTTCTTCTTAATGGTTAGCTTGCGATGGCATATGCAGTGCAAGATCTGATATATTTTCTAACATCCTATAAGAGTTTTTGCTAATAAAGATATTTTTGTAGCACTGCCATTGTCTTCTCGACACAAAAGTGCCTTGCATCCTTGTTGTAATGCACCTCTAAAATCCATTTGACATGCTCACTTGAAGGAACACAAAGATGTCCCAGATAGCACAATAATCCATTCTAAAGGTGGAAGTCCTGAATTGGCTTTCCAACCACCAGTACTTTTAGGTGGTAGCAAACTTCGAGTTACATTCATATAGTTTTTTCCATATATAGTTCTTGTGTCCGCAAGAGTTGATAATTGTATTCAATGCCACAATCGGGGGTCGAATGAGGTACTTCGTGACATGATTGGTGCTTCACTTCTTGTACTTTATGTGCAGATGGAATTTTTGCAGGTATGTAGACCATCTCTGATGGCAATCATTCTACAACTTCCCTTGTGTCTGCATAAATTGAAGAGGTTGGTGATTTTTTTGGATGATCGTCTCCTTACCCTCAGAAGGCCTGCATGATAGGGTACATTTCCTTATCATAAGCGGGGTACCTATGAACTATATCAGAGAGTGTGTCATTGTGATAGGCCATTGAATGCCCTTGTTGAGTGAGGACTACACCAATAGCATAATATGAGGCATTTGTCTCAATCTCAAATGGTTGTTGTAGCTATGGCAAGGTGAGGACTAGTGTAAAGCAAAGGCATTGTTTTAGTTCAAAGAATTCCCTTTGTTGTGCCTCAGACCAGAAAAAAAATAACTTTTTCTCTACCCTTGGTAACTTGAATCAAGGGCCACGTAATATGAGAGAAGCCCAACATGAATATTTGATATAAATTAGAAAGACCCAAGAAGTTGTGAAGCTCTTCATAGTTGTAGGGGCTAACTGATCCTAAATGAATTGGATATTAGCCAGATCCACATGAATTCCTTGATCATCAGTTATGTAACCCAAATATTGGACCTGGTCCATGTCAAGGGAGCACTTATCTAAGTTGGCACATAACTTTTGTTGTCTCATGGTTTGGAGGACCTAAAAAATATGTTGTAAGTGTTATTCCCAAATATTCTTCAATATGAGGATGCCATCTAATATATAACCATGAATGATTTGGTGAAAGGCCGCAAAATCTCATCCATCAGCCTCATAAAAATTGCAAGGGAATTTTTCAACCCGAAGGGCATGATGAACCACTCAAAAATTCCCTCCTTGAATTTGAAGGTGGTATTCAATACTTTTGTGGGCTCTATTGGAACTTGGTGATATCCAAACTTTAAATTAATCTTGTTGAAGTACTTGCCCCCCTTTATTTGGTCAATTGGTCAAGAAGGTCATCAATCTATGGGACCGAGTACCTATTCCTAACAATGATTTTATTCAGTGCCCAATAATCAATTTAGAGTCTCCAGGACCCATCCTTCTTTTGTACAAGTACAATTAGGCTCCCACATGGTGAGGAGCTTGGTTAAGTGCCCTTTTATTAGTAGCTCCTAGATCTACCACTTGATTTCCTCATTTTCTAAAAGAGAGTGGAGATATTGGCCCATTTGGTAGAGGATCCCCAAGAGTCATATCGATCAAGTGTTTGACCTAACACTACAAGGGTACTCCTATGGGTGAGGAGAATATGTCCCTGTATTCTTTCACAACCTTATCAACTTGTTTCTGATGTGTAGAGGGAACATTTCTAGGGGCCATGTATGTGGCCACAATATTCTTCTTACTTTGAGAATGAATCAGAAAGAAAAAAAAAAAATCTCAGTCTAAGAGATGATCTTACTACATTGCTTAGTAGAGATCAAATAGATAGAGGTAGGTGGGGCTACCTCCAATATCTTGTATAGTTTCCCACCCAAAATAATAATAAGAGTGTAAGGTCTGGACTCACACACAACATGACACTTACACAAATATGGTTGGTTTAATAAAACATCACAAACTTAAAGAGGAGCAACATCACATAGTACCTCATTTGTGATGGGCTTGATGTTTTAGGGAAGGGGACACTATTGGCTTATACATAGATATCATCCTTGGTGGAGCCACTTGATGGTATATTATTGTGAGTTTGGTGTGGTCGGCAAACCCAACCACTTAACAACCTCTACTTAGATGAGGTTCTTTTGGCTCCCACTATTGACAATGAGCTACAACAGAAAACCCTTCACCCACATCTGTGAGTGGAAGAGATGCTCCTCCTCCTCTAAATCTTTGGGCTCAGTCTTATAGACCTTGGTGATGGAAATGGTGGCATTAGGTTCTGTGTCAATAATATACTTCTCCTTGTCCTTCCCCTTGATAGGTTTTGGCTTAGAATCAAAACATATATCAGACACAAAAGCATTTAGCTCAACCACCAATGAATACTTGGTGTGACACTCATTTGTGTTGTGGGTGGGGATTTTTTGGAACTCACACCACTTTCCTAAGTCCTTCTTCATCTTTGTGGTGCCATTCTTTTCTTGTGGCTTCAATGGGTTGTCTTGGGTCATTCCACCTTGGATCTATCCTTTGTTCTATGATTAGGGGGTGCTCTTTCCCTACCTCAGATTCACAAATCCAAAGTCTTGCTTCTTTTGTTTAAATTTTTGTTCAATCTTGGTACCATATTGTCATGTTGCACTAAGTGAGGAGATGTCTAGGAACTCCATTTGTTCCTAAATGTATTTTTGTAAACAACCTCAGTACTTAAGCACTATATGTTGCTCAAAGTCTTTGATACCCAACTTTGTGCGTAGAGTATGAAAAATATTTGTGATCTTATGCATGTATTTGTCCCTTTGTTTTCATACTTTGGTCCATTATATGTGCTTATATTTATATCTCCCAAAATGGTAATATTGTTCCTTGGCAGTGTCTCAGAAAGAGTTCCAAGAGTATGCGACTATAAACAAAGAGGATTCCTTAGCCCATTTCCCATAGTAAATTTCTCACTAGTCCTTGACATGGGGGGTGGCCTTAAGCAATGCAAAAGTCATATTTTTCCAATCGAAGAAACTATGGACTGAAAAATAACCTTACATCAGACTTAACCACTTATCTATAACATTTTCATCTATCAAACATTCAAATATAGTGATATCAATGTTAACTTTTATCTTGAAGGGGGCGACACCTCGAAAGTGACTGTTGGATGAAGATGTGTTGCCTGTTAGCATGTGTCAAAGAATCTAGGAAAATTATTCCATCATTTCATTTCTTTGCAGCTCGATGGATTCTCCAAGGAATAATTTGATAGGATATCTCTCCCTCGTCCTTTTTTTCTTCGGAAATGGGAGTCCATTGATGTCAGTGGGGGCAGTATTGTAAGGAATCAACCAATTCAAGTATGAACTCATTATACCCCAACCTCATTGGGGACATGCAAAGAAAAATAAAGAAAGAGTAGACTACTCTCATACAACTAATCTGGATGATGAGCCACAATATTGCAACAAGAATGATGCAACTCCCATGGCTACCAACTTAAATTACCAAATCGGGGTTCGTACAAACTTAAGAGGTGTCGACACTATATGTGCAACATACAATGTGTCCTTATTTTGTTTATATTATTTAATTGAGTGAATTTAATGAAATAAAATCCTAATCTAACTGTATAAATGGAAATGTTACTTTGAAAAGAAATTAATCCTAGGCGGGAACAACAATTTGTAATTGAAATCGTAAGAGTATGAATTCAAATAAATAGGCATAATATACTTTGTAAAAACCCATGTCCTAATTGGTTTTTATTCTTCCTCAATCATGGATTTAGATCCTAGGAGTTTTGATTCAATCTTAAGAGACAAAAACCAAGCTTGTGGAGAAACTTTGGTGACATTTACATGTGCTACAGGAGTGCTACAGTAGGTTGTTACAGGCCAAACGAAATTTCTACAAGAGGAGATAATTCATAGAATGACCAAGAAAATAAAATGAAAATGGGATGGGAATTTTTTTATATTAATAATTAGGATGTATTAGGATTACATTCCAAGTGGAATCACTCCAAAATACACCTGTTAACAAGTGCTAAAAAATGGGAAAAAATTACTACTCTAAAAACTGGAAATTCAAGATCTAGTGAGCTAGTTAACCTATCAAATCCCTAACCTAACCAAGTGAAAATGCAATGGGGTAAATTGTTTTATTAACTTGAATGTATTTATGACCTAATACAGGTGGAATAAACTCATTTGAATTGCATTAACATGTTCTAAAAAATATCAGAAAAGTACTAGTTTTTGCTACAAGGGGCTTCCAGAAATTCTAGATTTGTGAACTAGTAAACCAATCCAAGTAGCTCAATGATGAATATGACTTTTAAAATTTATTCTAATAATGCATCATTCTTTTGCCTCTATGTATAACCTTCAAAAAAACTCACTTCAATCATTTAATCTAATCCTGCAGTAAAAAAAGCATAAATACTAAATGCATAAATAGGAACAACAAGAATAAGAGATGCATGTGAATAAGAAGTGAAAAGAAGATAAAAAAATTATAGAAAAAGGGCTCTAGTGCTCCTAGGATGGCCACGACCAAGGATACACTTATTCCTATGAATTATACCAAGCTTTAGAAGCTAAAAATTGCACCGAACTTCATTATTTTAATCAATCCAAGTACATCCCTGCTAGAATTGAAAGTTTAGCTGCAAAAATACAAGGTTTCTCCACAAGAAGACTAAGAAATGCATCCCCCTAGAGGCCACTTTGAATTGGTACTTATAAAAAGTGATGAGGAAGAATTCTCCTTGAAAGGAGGAATCTTTATCCTACAAAATCCCTCAAATAGTGGATCTCATTCCCAACACTAGGAATCTGCATTAAATGGCATGGAATACATCCCTAGATTTTCTCAATCAATTGAGCTCTATAATTTGTCAATAATTTCATGATATTTTGTTCATTTATCACCAGTCTTGATCCTCCTGTAGTAGGGAGAAAATATGTAGATTATATCCTCCTCTAAAGCTTCATAATCTTCCCAATATTCTCACAATACTCTACAAAAATAGATAATATTAGGCACATAATAAGGAAGGATAAACCAAATTCCTAAGGACCCATTAATACTATGAATTAACTCTATGATGCAAATGTAAGGGGCTAAAATACATGTTTTAAGGGTCTATAAATAATCAAATAGGCCTAATAAAATAGACAATTATGGGGCCCATCGTCTCCCTCCTACTGAAATTGTTGCTCACCCTTTGGCAACCTAGCCTTCTTCCTTTTTCCTTTCTTTGTCATGGTGTCCTTTGGTATCTCCTTGATGTCTTAGGAAGTTGTAGAGGCAGTTTATTCTTAATAGAACTCAACCATGGATGATCCTGGTCTAGGACGACCCTTTGATCCGAATACTAGTTTGATGGCAAGACTTGGTGTTTTTGTCCCACATCCTCTACCTTCTTTGATTTTGCAATCTGCATCCATCTGTGAGTTTGACCCCTCTCTTTTTCCAATTTGAATAAGAGGGGGAATAATCCTTCCTTCTTTCACAAAATTATAATAAGGCTCTAGGTTAAGCTGTGATTCAAGCACTTGGAGTTCCTGGGGGCCTATTTCTACCTATTTTGATGTTGTCACCTCTTCCTCTAGCAGTTTTATAAATATGTTCCTTCCTGTAGCAGCCCTATCTTTCTTTTGTAGCACCCCTATTTTCTCCTGGAGCACCTCTTTTTACTCTTGTAGTACCTCTACTTTATCCTGCAGAAATTGTTGTCTTAAGGGGTCCTAACCAAGGTTCAAAGTTAGTTGCGCCAAGCAAATCCCTACACTACTGGCCATTTCAGCATCAATCTGTGGTTCGCAGACTGAAGTCTCACCCGAAGCAATATGAGGGGATGCTAGAACCCAATTTACGCACCCAGAGATCAGTGTGATGTCCTATTGTGACCTAGATTTTCCTTCGTGCAAACTTCTAAGCCCTTAAGGCCTAGCACTATGAGTCCCTTTGATCAGCCTCTAGACCTCCGCGAAGGTCTACAACTACCTTTTACGGACCCTGAATAGGAAAATTAACTACTTACGCACACCATAGATTACTCTTAGATCATTATTTACTCAGATATTCCTAAGTGTTTGATAAATTTAACAGAAAGAATTAGGATCTTTGCGTAATCACTTAACATAATTGTGTTCAGTTAGTAACATGTATCAAATAAATTCGTGCATCAATGCATAATTATTTCATAAAAACATCATTCATCACAGCATATACCACAATCATACATAACAGAAGTAAAGAGCTAAAGCATAGGAATTTCTACAATAATCTTCTTTATTGATCTTCAATATAGGTTTACAGACTCAATACTTCCCTATGCACTTAGTTGCAGGGGTCCACACACTCAACTACGGACACTACTCTAGGCCTTTGTGCACTCAGTTGTAGAGCCTTTTCCTCTCTAAGAATACTTCTTTGTGCTAGATTCCTTCACTGGTACCTGTATAACCACTACTTCAATCGCGCTCTGTATGGCTGTCTACTTGACTTGCTCCACTAGCTGCTTTGTGGCTGGTCCTTCACTGGCTTGCTTGATCTTCTGTTGTGTAAGCTACAAGTTAACCAAATTTTCCTATATGTTGGCCAAGACCAAGTAGGCTTCATCCAACCAAGGGCCCAACCTAGCCTTAAGGACTGCTCCCTTTTTCTGCATCGCTTCCACCTGTGCAAGAAGTTGCTTTGCCTCCTGCAACTTGGCAAGGCACTGCATTGTAGCAATGGTGTGCATCATCGTCGTTACTTTTTCGTACTGCTACTTGAGCTCGCAGATGTCGGTATCCAATATCTGCACAGTGGTATCCTCCTACAAGCTCGTCACCACTCCCATGTCCTGTTCAAATAAATTTGTACAATCAACGACTAGGGCTTCCACAATAGCTATTCCTTCCCTGACAGCAACTTCGCAATGTTCCCTAACTTCTGTTGGAGTCGAAGGCTATGACTTAAGCTCTAGTTCTATGATTTTCATATTAAGTTCAAACTGAACTCTCGCCACCTCTGCCTTAGAATCGTGAACGCCTGCAACAAGTTTCCCAATCTTGGCCTCAAGTAGTGCCTCCTCAAGTATGTGCAACTATGGCACTGTACTGCATGCCTCTACAATTGCAGCTGCCAGTTGGGTGCTCTGTGCCTGGATCATTTCCTTTGCCTTCATGGCCTCTATCTTCTCAGTGAAAATTTGTTCATTTTTCACCCTGTACTCGCTAATTAAATTATGGGTGTGTTTCTCCTGCGCTTTCAATTTTGCCGTCTCACCAGTCTACAACACGTGAAGATATTCGTTGGGGAGCACTGCAATGTTGAGGCCGATATTATTCAGAGTGCTTACGATGGCCTTGTCATTAGACAAGTCCATGCTCATGGATGTTGGAAATAATACTGAGAGGGGGGGGGGGGGGAATCAGTATTATCAAGTCAATTATTTTCTTTTTCAAACCTAGATCATATACACTACTTCAGTTAGTGAAAACTGTGTATATACACAACTACAGATAAGGACACCCACATATACCATGCATACTTATGATTTAATTTATCTTACAGATGTTGATCATTAATCTATCTATCAGAATCAAATAAAAAATAACCAGAAACAATGAAACAGAGCAGAAGATAATCACACACAAGAACATAAGATATAAGGTGGAAACCCAATGTGGGTGAAAACTACCTGCTGCAATTCATCTCTATCTTCCTTTATTTAGAAACTTCTTTTTACAATGTTTTTGTACTAGTGCAGTCCTTTTCCAGTACGCAGGCTGCTACCTGCAGAGAGCTACAACCCTCTCTCGTTCTCCAACTTTTCTTGGAAGGGAGCTACAACCTCCTTAGCTCTTGTACTAGCTAGGATACTAGTATGTAGGCTACTACCTGCAAAAGGCTACAACCTTCTCTTTGCTTCCAGGGACCACATTTCATAAATTTTCAGACTGGATCCATGAACATCAATCAATCATCAAACAATCTCCTTTTCACCAATTAACACTGAATCAAATAGACTCTTCTCTGACAGTTGTACCCAGAACATAGTAATAGTAACCACACACCAAATTCTGAACCCGAAACATTGCAGTAATAAATAGAAGCAACTAGAACACAATTTAAGAGACGTACGCTACTTTAATAACCAGAAACCTGTGTGCATACACTTCTGTGTTTGGACCAACTTGTGTATACGCCATTTTTAGTCACAAAACCAACGTGTATACACGCCTTCGCTTCACTGAACCTGCGTACAGATCTATAAAGGATAATTCACTCTTCCAATCATTTAGACATTAGTTAACCCAGATTACCAAATTTATAGATCAAGCATGCGCCACATATAACAGATCAAAATCATTCAAAGATACTATTATTCAAGCCTTAAGATTTTGACCCTTCAATAGAACTTATCCTTTTCCTTGCGCTCAGGTTCCTCCTTCATTCAAATCCAGATCTGCACCATAACCCAATCCCTAGTATTCCAAATCTAACACTTTATCAAATATTCAATTCATTCAGATTATTACTTTTCCAAATGATCTCCTTCCTCTTTTATAGTCTTAGGCCTTTCACAATACCACGGTCCTAAACAATAAAAAATTAATACCACGGACTCAATACTTGGGATCAACACTTCTGATGAGATACCATGGCCGAAAACCATAGGTCCAAATACCAAGGACTAAATACCACGGACCAAAAATAAGTTCTCCGACATGTACGTGCTTTTTCTTGCGTGAAAGTGTGTGTATACACATACGCGACTTCGGAACGTCTAACCAGCGTGTATACGCGGCTTCGTCAAGGTGAACCTACGTATATAACTTTTTCTTCTTTTTGAGTGCCTAAACTGTGATCTGTCACCATAGTGAGTTGCCATCAAGGACAACACCTATGCCATAATGCCAACAATCTCCCCCTTTGGACTTGATGGCAACCCCAAGATCCTCAAAGTTGTTCTCCCCCTTTGTCATCAAGGGCAAAGGGTTGTGCTCCCCCTGAGTACATGCTGAAATCTCTGCTCTGCTATGCTAACCAAGCTCCCCCTGACTTGTAGGCAAGATCTGCAAAAAGATTTTCTTCAAGAAGAACCATGACTTATACATCATAAAAGACCTTCCTATCACCAACAGACTCTATACATACATCCATCACCCAACCAAGTGGGGATACACCAGAAATTTACATAAGACAACCAAGTACATTACATCATTCATCCCAGGCATAGTGGGGAAACCAAAATAGGTTGTTACATGACCTTGACAATAAACGATATACATGACATAGAGACGAAATAGCAAGACTTATGAAAGTCACTAATAACTGATATCAACAACATCTGTCAATCACTCTACAGATCAGGAACCATGTTTTCCTTCTGTTCTCCTTCTGCAGCTGATCCACCTGAACCCAAAACAGCTTGTGTACTCGAACCAAAAGCTTCTAATGTAATGCCAACAATGCATTATCAGAAGTTTATCTGCTCCCCCCTAAACCTGTGCTAGATGGTCTCTGTTAGACCCATATCAGACTCTCTTCAACCAGAGTCTGTCCCCACTGATTTCCTTCAAACCATCATATACGCAATTGTATCTGCATAAACTGGTGTATGTACGTGGATCCTCCTCATGCAACTCGCGTAAAACCATATTTCTTTGAAGAAGATAGGTTTCAACAGCAAGATGATGCATCAACTACCCCCAGCTTCTATCTGAGGTATTCAAATGTCTCCCTGGGTAGTGGTTTGGTGAAAATATCAGCAACTTGTTCCTTGGAGGGAACATATTCCAATTTGACCTTTTGTTCCAGCACTTGTTCCTAGAGAAAATGATACTTGATCGGTATGTGCTTGGTCTTTGAATGCATGACTGGGTCCTTTGAAATGTTGATTTCACTTGTATTATCACATAAGATGGAGATAGGTGGAGTACAAGTGATTTGAAAATCCTGCAAAGTTTGCATCATCAAAAGGAGTTGTGCAACAAGATGCAACAGCCACATATTCTGCTTCAGCTGTAGATAAAGCAATCGAACTCTGTTTCTTGCTGAACCAAGATACTAATCTTGAACCCATAAAGAATGCACCACCACTAGTGCGTTTTCTGTCATCCACGCTTCCAGCCCAATCTGCATCTGTATAAGCATGAAGAGTGAGATCTGTATATCTAGGATACCATAGACCATAGTTTTGAGTTCCTTGAAGATACTTCAAAATTCTCTTTACTGCCTGAAGATGAGTTTCCTTTGGATTTTCCTGAAATCTTCCAACCATTCCCACTGCATGCATGATGTCTGGTCGGGTACCTGTTAGATAGAGTAGACTTCCAATCATGGATCTATAAGTTGGTTGATGCACTGCTACTGATTCATCCTTTGCATTGAGGTTGCATCCTATAACCATAAGGGTACATACTAGTTTCGAATCTTCCATGCCATACTTCTTCAAAATCTGCTTGAGGTACCTGGTTTGAGATAAAAGGATACCGCCTTCATTTTGTTGGATTTTTAATCCAAGAAAATATGTCAGTTCTCCAAGCAAGGACATTTCGAATTCTTTCTGCATTACCAAGGCAAATTTCTGACTCATAGATTCTTCATTGCTGCCAAAGATAATATCATCAACATACACAACAAGTATTAGCAATTTGTTATTTTCAATTTTTATATAGAGATTTCTATCTGCTGATCCTTTTGAGAAACCTTGTTGATGAAGATATTTGTCCAAACGATAAATACCAAGCCCTTGGAGCTTGTTTAAGACGATAGAGAGCCTTCTTAAGTCTGCATACAAGTTTTGGATCATTTCCACGGATGAATCCATCTGGTTGCTCAATATACACTTCTTCTTCTAAGTCTCCATTTAGAAAAGCTGATTTCACGTCCATTTGAAATACTTTGAACTTCTGAAAGCTTGAGAGAGCAAGAAACATTCGAATGGCCTCAAGTCTAGCAATGGGAGCAAAAGTTTCTTCAAAGTTTATTCCTTCTTGTTGAGCATACCCTTTATAAACAAGTCTGGCATTGTTTCTAATAACTTCCCCATTTTCATTCAACTTGTTTTTAAATATCCATTTTGTCCCTATGACATTCTTATCTTTTGGTCTAGGGACCAACTCCCAAGTGTTATTCTTTTCAATCTTCTAAAGTTCTTCATCCATTTCTTTGACCCAGCATTCATCTTTGCATGCTTCTTTTACATTTTGTGGTTCAGTAGAGGAGAGAAATTCCAAATAGCTTGAAGCTTCTATAATTGTTATTCTTGTTTGTATACCTGCCTCTTTCTACCCCAAAATTTGAGATTCTGGATGATTCTTCTGAATGTACCTGGATGGAGTCTTATCTTCTATCCTTATCTGTTCTTCTGGTGCCTCATGGATTTCTTCTTCATCATGAATCTGATTTGATGTTGATGGATAGTCCTCATCATCTTCGAAATCTTCAAATCTTACATGCCTAGGAGTGTTTTCTTCTTCATCAACCACTACATCAATACTTTCAACAATTTTTCCAAGCCTTTTATTATAACACTTGTAAGCTTTGTTGTGGGGAGAGTAACCAAGGAGAATGCCTTCATCTACTCTAGATTCAAACTTTCCAAGATGTTCATCAGTATTTTTGATATAGCATTTGCTTCCAAAAATTTTGAAATATTTTACCGAAGGAGTCTCACCATACCAGAGTTCATGAAGGGTTTGAGTGTTGTTCACCCAGACATTTGTTTTGTTGAGAATAGCAACTGCAGCAAATGCAACTTCACCCCAGAAAGTTGCGGGAGTTCCAGACTCATCAAGCATAGCACGAGCCATTTGTTGAACCGTTCTGTTCATTCTTTCAACTACTCCATTTTGTTGAGGAGTCCTAGATGTAGAGAATTCTCTTCTTATTCCATGTTCTTCACAAAAATCGAAAAATTCATTTGAGGTAAACTCCCCACCTCTATCAGACCTGAGGCATTTAATTTTGTGATTTGATTCATTTTCAACCAAAGCTTTGAAGGATTTGAATTTTTCGAGGGCTTAATATTTGTGCTTCATTAGTCCTATCCAAACCATCCTTGAATAGTCATCAATGAATAATATAAAGTATTCTTCTCCCCGAGGTGACCTTTTCCTAGATGGACCACATACATTAGTATGGACAAGCTCAAGTGGCCTGCTAGCTGATCCTTCCTTCTTAGGGAAGTTAGTTTTGGTTTGCTTACCAAACTGACATGATTTGCATATTGTATTATCTAGAATTCTGATGTGTGGAAGACCACGAACTACTTGGTATTTGCATGCTTTCCTTATCTGTGAGAAGCTTAGATGCCCTAACCTCTGGTGCCATAGCCAATGTTCATCATTCTTGCTCAGATAACATTGTTGTTGTCCTTCTTTGAATATGTATAAATTATTTGGAGTTCTTATGCCTTTCATCACTGTTTCTCCTGTATCAAGATCACAAACACTACATCCATTTGATCGAAATATTACCTCTGTTCCTTGATTGCACATCTAACTGACACTCAATAGATTATTCTTTAAGCCATCAACATACATAACATTTCCTACTTTGACCTTTTCTTTTAAAAGAACAGAACCTTTACCTTTTATGAGTGCAGGGGTGTCATTTCCAAATGAGACCTTCTTCTCCTTCTCCAAGGCACTATATGACCGAAGTTTTTCTTTATCACCTGTCATATGTTTCGAACATCCACTATTGATGTACCATTGATTTTCCTGCCCTTCCGCATATAAGTCTATACCACATCTTTCTGGTTGTGGTTCTTTCATTCTCCATGTCTTGATATTTGAGGCTTGCTCCTTCTGAGTTGTTTGTCGAAACCTGCTCCTGCATTCAGAATCTTCATGTCCAAAATTATTACAAATAGAACATTCTACTTCATTTTCAAGAACAGAAAAGTTATTGTAGGTCCTTTTCATGATCCCAATCATACTCCTCAGTTTTTGAGTTTCTCTAGTCATGATAGTTTTGTAGGCAACACACTGAGCTGCTTTGTGTCCAAAGTTGTGACAAGAGAAACATTGGCCATTGAAGAAATTCCTGCAATTATCAACGCTGCAGACTGAATGATTGTAGTTTTCATTGACATTCATTCTTGAGGCAAATTGAGAATGATTTACCTGTGGTCTGTTGTAGCTTCTATTTATCCTTGAAGCAGATTGCCCCTGATTGACTTGGTGATCTCTGTTCATTCTTGAAGAAAAATGTCCCTGATTTACCTGGTGATTTTCATTGGGCCTTTGCTCACTCCTTCTTGCTGCATCAAGATAACTTTTGGAGGTGGATGGTTTCTGCGCTTGAGATGTTTCTTCATTATATTCCAGACCTGTCTTGATAAGAGGAGAACCCTACACATTGATAATCTCATATAGAGTTTCAAATCCTTTAACAAATCTAAGATTAAGAGCTTTTGTTTTCTCAATCTCTTTTCTAAGTCCAACAATTTCACAGTCTAACTTTTCATGATGTTTTTCCCTTTCAGCCAGTTGAAATTGCAAAGTATCAATAATCATATTTTTCTGTTATAAACAAATTTTGAGTTTAGAAATCTCTTCATAAAGACCTTCTTCATCTATAGCATCCATAAAATCATCATCTTCAAAAGTCATTAAAAGTCTATAATTATTACCTCGTTCATCTTCATCACTATTTTTGAGAGTCCATCACTGTCTTCATGAGTGTAGTAGATTTTCTTACTTACATTCTGTTTCTTGTTCCATCTAACAGGTTCCTTACCTTTGTCAAGCTTATTTTTATGAGGACACTTGGCAGCATAGTGACCGACTCTTCCACAAGGAAAGCATTTGAAGGGTAACTTACCTCTGAATCTTCCAGCACCCTGTTGAAGGTTCTTGACAAAATTTGATTCTTCCTCTTCTTCTGACATATGTCCTGACTCATAGTAATCTCCTTTACCTAAAGCCTTGAATACAACTTCTCTCCTGTCTGATGGTCCTCCTTTCCTCATTTCATAAGCGGTTATAATTCTGTGTAGTTGCGACATGGTAATTTTCTATAGATTCTCCTTTTCTTCTATTGTAGAAACTTTTGATTCAAACTTAGGAGGCAAAGATCTTAGAACCTTTTCAACCACGACATCCTCTTTTATTTCTTCACCCAAATTTTTTCATACAATTAACAATCTCATCTATACGAAGGAAATAGTTATCCACACTTTCATTATTGTACATCCTGAGATTTTCATACTGAATTCTGAGGGTTTGAGTTTTGTTCGTTTTACCTGCTCATCTCCTTCATAGCTCAGCACGATCTTGTCCCATATTTCTTTTGCGGTTTTATACTGCATAACCTTGACGAATTCTGATTGAGATAGACATCCTAATAGAGTGTTGACAACCTTTGCATTTGTTTCAAACTGCTTCTTCTCAGCCGGATCTGTAAGAGTTTCTAATGGAAAAGTGTACCCTGTATCTATGATATCCCAGACTTCTGTACCAAGAGATTTAAGATAGGCTGTGACTCTTACCTTCCAATAAACGAAGTTGGTCCCATCAAAAATTGGTGGCCTGATTGATGCTTCTCTCTCATAGTTTCTCATGATGATAGATCTTCCTTCAAGCGATCAAGCTTCTTCTAAAGGACCTGCTCTGATACCAATTGTTGGAAATAATACTAAGAGGGGGGGTGAATCAGTATTATCTGATCAATTATTATCTTTTTCAAACCCAGAACATATACGCTACTTCAGTTAGATGAACCCACATATATACGGAACTACAGATAAGGAAACCCGCGTATACTATGCAGATTTATAATTTACTTTATTCTATAGATGTTGATCATTAAGTTATGCAACAGAATCATATAAACAGTTACCAGGAATAGTAAAACAGATCAGAAGACAACCACACACAAGAACACAAGATATAAGGTGGAAACCCAATGTGGGTGAAAACCACCTGCTGCAATTCGTCTCTATCTTCTTTTAATTAGAAACTTCTTTTTACAATGATTTTGTACTGGTGCAGTCCTTTACCAGTACGCAGGCTACTACCTACAGAGAGCTACAACCCTCTCTCTTGTTTTCCAGCTTCTCCTGGAAGGGAGCTACAACCCCCTTAGTTCTTGTACTAGTTGAGATACTAGTACGCAAGCTACTACCTGCAGAAGGTTACAACCTTCTCTTTCTTCTAGGGACCACGTTTCATAAATTTTCAGGCTGGATCCACAAATAACATCAATCAAACATCAAGAATTTCTGCATCAACCAATCACCTTTTCACCAGTCAAGACTGAATCAAAATAAACACTTCTCTGACAACTGTACGAAGATCACAATAACTGTAATCTGAACCTAGATCACTGCAATAATCAACATAAGCAGCTAGAACATAAATTAAGAGACGTACGCTACTTCAATATTCAGAAACCTGCGTGCATACGCTTCTGTGTTAAGATCAACCTGCGTATACGCTCTTTTGACTTACAACATCTGCGTGTATACGCTCTTGTGCTAAGATCAACCTGCGTATATGCTCTTTTGTCTTATAGAAACTACGTGTACATGCTTCTGTGCTAAGATCAACCTACGTATACGCAATTTTGACTTACATAAACTGCTTGTATACGCGTCTTCTCTTCAATGAACCTTCGTACAGATCTATAAAGATAATTTACCCCTTCAAATGTTCAGATATTAGTTTACCCAAATTACCAGATTTATAGATCAAGCAAGTGCCACATAGAACAGATCAAAATCATACAAAGATACTATCATTCAAACCTTAAGATTTTGACCCATCAATAGAACTTATCCTTCTCCTTGCACTCAGGTTCCTTCTTCATTCAGATCCAGATCTGCACCATAACCCAATCATAGTATTCCAAATCTAGCACTTTATCAGATATTCAATAATTCAGATAATCTTTGCCCAATGATCTTCTTCCTCTTTCATAGTCTTTCCTTTCACAATACCACGGCCCAAAACCATAACAAATCAACACATTAGACGAGATACCATGGCCCAAAACCATAGGTTCAAATACCAAGGACTAAATACCATGGACCAAAAATAAGTTCTTCCACATGTGCGTGTTTTCCCTTGCATGAAAGTGTGTGTATACACATACGCGCCTTGGGAACGTCCAACCAGCGTGTATACGCGGCTTCGTCAAAGTGAACCTACGTATATATCTTTTTCTTCTTTCTAAGTGCCTGGACTGTGATCTGTCACCAGAGTGAGTTGCCATCAAGGAAAACACCTGTGCCATAGTGCCAAACCTGTGCTATAATACCAACAGAATATGTATCGATTATAGGGATATTAATCGAGCTTGTCCTAAAGACAATTATCCAACCCCCTATATCGATCAAATTATTGATGATTGTGCCGGCAGTGAAATGTTCTCCTTTATGGATGGTTTTTCTAGTTACAATCAAATCAACATACTCCTTGTTGATCAACCTAAAATAGATTTCATTTGTCCATGGGGGACATTTTCTTATTGCAAATTACCTTTTGGATTGAAGAACTTCGGGGCAACTTTTCAAAGGGCTATATCTTATGCATTTCATTACATCAAGCACATTGTGTAGTCTTATCTCGATGATTTACCTGCCCATTCATTATGTAGAGCCGATCATCTCACTCATTTACAAGAAACCTTTATGAGATGTAGGCATTATCGAATTAGGCTGAATCCAAACAAATGTGTTTTCTGTATAGAGACGGGTCATTTACTGGGATTTGTCATTTTGAAAGCCAGCATTCATGTCGATCCCTCGAAGGTTGAAGCTATTTTCAAATTACCTCCTCCTTCGACTCTTTACCAACTCCAAAGTTTGCAAGGGAAAGCAAATTTTTTACGTCGTTTCATTCCTAACTACGCCGAGATAACGAAAGGTTTTACCAGGTTGTTGAAATAGAATACTCCATTCTTTTGGGATGAGATCGCTAACAAATCTTTTGATGCACTTTAACATGTGTTGACCCATGCACTGTTATTGCATCCTCCCAACTACAACCAGGATTACTTTTTGTACCTCGCCACTTCTCATTGCACCATTGGGATGGTTTTAGTTCAGGAAGATGAATTCAACAATGAACATGTGATTTACTATCTTAGTCGAACTCTGAATCCAACTGAGCTTAAATATTCGCATGTGGAGAAATTGGCCTTGGCAGCTATTCAAGCTGTCCAAAGATTTCGTCACTACATCTTATTACGCAAAACCATGGTAATTTTTGACTGTAACCCTATGATGTATATTTTGACCAAACAATTGCTAGGGGGCAAGTATTCCAAATGGATAGTTATCCTGCAGGAATTTGACTTGGAATTTGAAAAATCCAAGGCAAAGAAATCTTTGGTTTTTGTGGAACTGATGCGTGATTTACTGCGTACTGACACTAAAACTGTGGCGAAAGAACCCATTGCGAATGAATCCTTGTTTCTTATCAGTACTCTTGATCCATGGTATGGAGATATAATTGTTTATCTCCAAACCCAATCTTTTCGGCCCAAAATCTCACGATCTCAGCGAAGGAAAATACGTTTCTAATCCCAACAATATCATATTATTGGAGATACACTCTATCCTTGTGGGGCGAATTTTGTTTTCCGACGTTGTCTAACTCATGAAGAAGCTGAAAGTGTTCTGAATGACTATCACTCTAGAGCATGTGGTAGTCATATGTCTGGGTATGCCACAACCCAAAAGATATTGCGCGCTGGTTATTTCTGGCCATCCTTATTTAAAGATTGTATCTATGCAGTCCAGAAATGCCACAATTGTCAAATTTTTTATCGTAAGATGTGTGCTCCTCCTGCTCCTCTCCACCCTATAATCGCCGTCAGTCCTTTCGCAAAATGGGGTATCGACTTTATTACATGTAACCCTCACTCAGCCGGGGCATGCATATATCATCCTTGTGGTAGATTATTTTACTAAGTGGGCCGAGGCGGTGCCTACATTTTTGGCAGACGACAAAACTGCTGCAATTTTCATTTCAATCATATAATTGCTAGATTCGGTGTTCCTCAAGCTATTATTACTGATCATGGAAGTCATTTTGAAACATCATGATGACTGAACTAACAGATCAACTTGGCCTGTGTCATGATAGTTCTACTCCATATTACACATAGGCTAATGGTCTGGTTGAAGATGTCAATAAAGTTCTAGTCACTATGATCCAACGAATCATTGGTATTCATAGGTTGAATTGGCATAACATGTTATTTTCAGCACTTTGGGCATATCAAACCTCAGTAAAATCATCAACTAGTTTCACTCCCTTTCAACTATTTTACAGTTTGGAAGAAGTGTTACCCATTGAATGCAAAATTTCGTCATTGAAAATAGCCATAGAATTACTCCCAGCCACTTCCGAAGAGGAGAAATGTTTGTTGTACTCAGCTCAGTTAGATGAGAATCAACGTGATGTTGCATTGGCAATTGAGACTCATGCAAAACGAATAAAAGCTCAGTACAACCGAAATGTTACACCTCGTAATTTTTCGGAAGGATACCTAGTTTTACTATATGATCAAGCAAACGATAAGCTAGGGGCTAGAAAATTGGTACCTATGTGGCATGGTCCTTATATTATTAACCAAAAGCTGGCAAAAGGGGCCTATGAATTGGTAGATTTTGATGGTGTCTCTTTGGGTAAACCTAGAAATGGGCTTTATCTAAAAATATATTATGCTTAAATTTTGGTGTGGAGATTTTTTATTAGAATTGTTTCTTTTTAGTTGGTGTGTTTTAGATTAGGAAAGTGTGCCTAGTTTAGAGAGTGCTTTTATCATTATTCCTGCTTATCTTGATTTTACTCTTGATATTGCAGATGTCAACATCTCTTCAAACATATATTGGTTTTGTTGATGGTGCTTGTCGTAATACACGGAATATTTCTTCCGCAGCTTGGGTTATCTATTCACCCTCTGATGAGTTAGTATCTATGCATGGGGTAAGCCTCGGTCAAACAACAAATAACATTGCACAGTATAGTGCAGTGATTGAGTTATTATCTGAATCCATTTCATTTGGGATTCGGATTTTGATTATTAGGTTAGATTCTGAACTCATTGTATACAACTTAACAAGGTTTATGCCATTAGAAATATAATGTTATTAAGATTATTTTTTAGAGTTCGTCTCTTGGAACGTGAATTTGACTACATTAAACATCAACATATTCCAAGATATTTAAATACATTAGCAGATGCAGTTGCTTCTCGTATGTTAAATAGACATTTGCAATAATCAAAATAGTAAATTTAAAAACATTCCATAACATGTTATACAAAATAGCCAGTAATAGTGATATATCATAGCATAGAAGTGTGTCAAATATACATCGTCTTCAGTCATAGGTTGGAAAACACCTTATGATTGGCAAAAAATGATAGTACAAAAAGACATAAAATGTCGTATGAGTCTACAAAGGCAATCATCCTATCCCTAATGATGATCACGATAAGAAACCACTGCTTGGGCCACCCTACAAAGGAACCTCCTAAAAGGCCTTGGGACCCCAATCACATATCGTTGTAACCTAAGTGGAATATCATCTATGCTAGTCTCTGGAATATCTGCTATTAAACGCTCTAGCTAATTCTCCAATTTGGTTAGGGTCTCTGTAGATTGGTCTTGTGGGGCCGGCACTGCTACAGCTGGGTGTCTCCTCTCATAAGGTTGGAGAGTGGCTAGTCACTGTGGACCCACATCTTCATTTAAAACCTTTTACTATCAGTTTTGGACGATTTAAAAAAAAAAAAAAAAAAAAAATTAAAAACTTAGAAACTGTTGAAAATGATTTTACCTTAATCATCCCACTGCTCTCCTGGTGGAAGAGCCATGTCTGGGTCACCACGATAATGCATCCCAGCATATGGAAAATCCTGAATCACAAAAATTTGGTTCCTCAACCAACGAAAATACTCAGGTGGAAATCAGACAACCTCTAAACCCTCCTCAAGATGATGGGCCATCACTGCAACCTAACACATAATCCTAGGCTCTCGAGGAAGTCCAACCTCGATAGAAAGCTATTGTGGGACCAACATAAGGACCCTCTCTAGACCAAAGCTCACAACCAAGAAACCATATCTAAAGTTTTTTAGTTGTCCGTTCTTTGCTCTAGTCAGCTGGCCTTTTACATTCACCAACACAGCCTCACACTAGTTGAAGATGGCGCCTCGATAACAGTCTACTGCCATTCGCATCTGGGATCCGGTAGCCACATGCGATGTTGCACTCCCGCATAGTCTGGTGACAATGAACGCAATAACTTTAAATTCAGGATGAGTGATATTTTTAATTTCTATCCGTTTGTCCTTTATTTCGTCATTACAAAACTCTAATCGGAGACTAGCGACAGACTAGCCACCTGGCCTAGTCCCGAAAAGAGATAATCATTTGCCTTTATTGGGAAAACTAGTCAAGAAATATATGTCCTCCAGCTCAATGTTAAGCCGGTGGCCACCAATCATGAAACACTAGTCTTGTGTGCTCCACCTATCTACCAGTCATTGTAAGAAGTCTACTTGGGCCCTCATGCTAAGTATGGCCCAGAATTTAAATAGTCTGCATGCTTTTAATGCCTGTATTGCAGGTGGATGAATTAATGCGGCTAGATCCACATCCTCATGCTTGCGTTCCCACCAAATAAGGATTTTTAATGTCCTACAATGCAAAAAAGGAATATTAGAACAATTTGGTTCAAAAAATTTTGGGTGGAAATGGAAAGAATTGAAATTTTAAAACCTATTTCACAGGGTCCGCACCCACTGGTTAGGGATAGTGCATAGGTCTGCACTCGTCTTAAGCGATAGGTGCGGAACACCGACTTTTTCCTTTGTAGAAAAAAGTCGGGGTCCGCAGGGGCTGCATGTTGCACCTGCAGACCCCCGCGAGCGGATTTTTAAACAAAATTTTACTTAAAAAATCAATTTTAAAAGCCCTAAAATGAAATTTAAATGGTTGAAATGCAAGATAAGGATGATGTGGATTACCTAGAGCTGACATTTTTCGATTCCAACAGACGGATTTTTTGCAATCTTTATAGGAAGTTTTTAATCCAAAAGCTCTCACTTCTCACTCTGAAGTCAAACGGTAAAAATGAATTTACAAAAGCCCTTTTTATAAGCTTTTTTGAATAAATGAATTTTTATTTTATTTATTTTTCACTTTAAAAAGGTAACTTTTGATGCATTTTTATTTATTTTAAACAAGTATGAGTAATTTTTTGAGTTTTTGTGCAGAATATTGGATTTTCAAGAAGAATTGATCAACAAGGAGCATACTTTTTCACCTTTTCGGACTCTTTCAAAATTTACGAAAAAGCGAAACATTGGAGTCCTCTTTAAGCTCTTTTCTGACTCGTAAAATATGAAAATATTTCCAAGTTTTTCCTTTTTAAACTCGTTAAAATGGAATTAAAAAGACAGTCCACTTACAACTCTTTTCTGATTGTATAAACATGAAAAGATTGTCGGACTGTTGTCGTTTCAAGTTCGATGTTGGTTATAAAACGACATGTCTTCGATCACTTTTTTACTTTTCTAGATCAGAGTCACTAATTATGAAAAGTACTCCTTGATCTAAATGGTCAAGTGGTTCTATGAAGTATTATTTTATACTTTTTCGGGCTTGAGGGACACAAATTTACAAAAAAGGACACCCATGGGGTTTTCTTAAGTTTTTTTTCTGACTCCCTAAAATTGAAAAACACCAAGTTTTTCCTATACTGGACTCGTTAAAATTTAATAGTAAAGGACCTGTTCAATTTTAAATAGGAACAGACCACTCCTTCTTAGGGTTCAAATTTTAAACTAAGTTTGACTCATCCGAAGGATGAGCTTATAATCAAGCAAATGTTATCCTCATAAAGCTTGTCAAAAATAAAGAGGTACTTGCCAGAAATGGTGGGGGAAAAGAGAGAAAGATGAACCTGTTTTTTATACTTTGTGTTTTAGAAAAGAAGTTAACCACTCTTGAACATGATGCTTTTTGTTCACCTGGGTTGGGAAATCCTTTGCCTAACAGTTAATCAAACCATATTGAAAGTCTTCAGCCAATTTCTGGGTATTAGCTTTGGGTCAATTGTCACCAAACCATCTGCAGTGTCATTATTTGTTCAAGAGGTCAGTTCAAATAAACCATTCATTTGCAAAATATCTATCATCCATTTTGACCATCCCTGAGTTAGTCCTTGCCAAATATATTTCTTCAAAACTTGATCTATGATTTCGTGTTGTGGGCTTCCCTACGACGGATCACTTTCTATCAACTCCAACTCATTATCTAGAAAGATGATCTAGAAATCGTTAGTACCTTGGAATCTGCATGCCCTAATGGTAGGTTTCTCACCTTCAATGACAGGTTGCATCATTGACCTTCGATCAAAGGATTCTATGGCGTGTTCGACATCAACTCATTTATTCACATTTCATGGATTGTACTAAGTACTTTGAGAGCCATTTACATTACTGGTGGTTTCTCTCACACTTGTTAACAGTTCACATCATTGACTGGTAATCAAGTGGTTTCTACCATGTTCGACTTCGACACATTCATTCACATGGATAGAATCATACTAGTTCGGGAAGTAGAAATCAAGACCTTGGATCTAGTTTCTACCATCCAGGCTGCAAGGAATTTTGTTATTCATTATACAGTCGACTATTCATAAACAGATGGTTGTGCCCATGCTGTGTCTACATATGTCTATACTCGTGATGCATTAAAAAATCATTCCTGTACCAAAGCAGTTTAGTTAGTTTTCTAGTCAGTTTTGATCTGAGCATGGGAATGCCTACCTCAGTGATGATATGTTCACATATATATATTTTGCATTGAATGCTTTTATAAGTTCCGACTGGGGTGTCCATAGGATGATCCTTGAAATGATAAAGTACTTCACTCTTAGATGACAAATGCTATCCTCATATATTACATACTTCGCACTTTAGGGGGAAATCTGTTGCACAAAAATTGTCACCTTGACATTCTGCAATCTGTGTGAGTCTATCACCACTCCTACTTTCCTCCTTTGCAAGTCTTAAGCCTTAGTCCTTCATACCAAGCCTTGAAAATAAGAGAAAGCCCTTAAAAGTCTCTAAAACTCTAGTTCCGTAATTCCTCTTAGCATTACCTATGGTCCCGCACTTAATGGTCATGTCCCCTACGCACCTGACCGCTTTGTCTCTGTTTTATGGGTGCGGACCCCTGTAAAAGTTAAAAATGTGCAAGTATATCCTTAAAAACTCATTTTGAGTCATTTCTGGAAGCTTCTGGAAGGAATATTGAGGTGGGAAGTTCGCTCCTTAAAGGTTCATGCATCCCATACCTTAAGGAGCTAACCCCTTGATGTAAGGAGCTTATCCCTTTGAAGGAGGACTCTATCCCTTCATAGGTGGCCCTGCAACCTCCTTCCTTTGCACTATAAAATGAAACATTGGGTTAGTTACTAGAGAGGTTGAAAGCTGAATATTTTTGAGGTGAAATGCTGCTGAAACTTAGTCTTCCTAATTGAACTTTTGTGAGGAGAGATCACATACCTCTTTGATCTCATTTGGAAGAGTGTGAGGCTTGTCAAAGTAGAGGAGATTCTTGTTTTGGACCCTGGGAAGAGCTTGTACAACATCAAGGCACCAAAGGTTGTAAAGTTCTTCTATTTCAAAGTTAATACAATCAAGGCTATTTTTCTCAATAAGCTGTGTTCTATGGTTTATTTTATGGATTCCTTTGTCACCATAATGAACATGATTTATTATATTAGCTATGCAAGTGTTATTTGATGTGTGTTTGTTTGTGATTGCAGGTTCTCTAAAGGAAACTTTTTCGGACAGTTGAAGGATGGCTGCTACAAACTAGCGTTGGACTTAAGGTAGGGTCTAAACACCTCTATAGTTTTTATTAATGAATCACAATATGTTTAGAGAAAGGTAGATTTGCTAGTCCTGCTTGTTGCTAGATATCTGTTGATACTAGGGAGATCGGCCTTGTCCACAAGATCGATTTATCCGACCAACACCAACATGTACATAGAATCATCTATACACAACACTGCTTATCCAACATGTGCACAAAACCATATGGACACAATTTTGCATATCCAACATGTACATAGCACCATCTATGCCCAACATTTCATATGTGATAGTCACACAACACTATTTGTACCACCCTTTACATACCATTGCATAACAACATGTACACACACTATATAGACACAACACCACATGCGCACAACATCACAGATG
This sequence comes from Pinus taeda, assembly GCA_000404065.3. NCBI lineage: Eukaryota > Viridiplantae > Streptophyta > Pinopsida > Pinales > Pinaceae > Pinus > Pinus taeda. The sequence continues at coordinate 247,215 of APFE031337844.1, forward strand.
CAACATGTACAACATATACAATATATGCACAATAGTAGTACCACACATCCAAAACCACACTATCTCTACCAAGCAACCATGCTTCCAGTGTCTCTCTACCATCCATGCTTATCCTAGCATGTCATGCATCACATTGTTTTCATTTTGCTGATGTATCTCTTAGCATTAGCATGTCGATAACATAAATGTAGCCACAGTATAATCACATAATATCAATTCATATCCACATGATAATGACCTCAGAGATCTGCTAGGTTGCTCTTCCTACTTGATTCCTCATGAACCAAGAATATCTTCATGCCATTCACCTACATAAGCAATCATTCCTCCACAAGAATGATTCCTGATGAACCTGTCAAATAGAGACATAGATACATAGATACATACATATATATAACATTAGCACAAAACAATCATGGTCTCATCAATAAATGACATACCTACATACATACATGTATACATATATATACATCGGCACAATCATGATCACAACATAATTACCAGATATCATAAGGTCAAAGTTAAGAGAACTTCCTTTATCCGTGCAACACATGTACAACATTGAGAACAACAATTCCAAACATAGCTAAGGCATATGATGCCTAAAATTTATTTACTTTACCTTTCCTCATTTCTTTTCTCATGACTGTCTCACCATCATCCATTTACACCAATGGACCCAACCAATCCAATTAGATATTATACGCTTGCCTTCAGCTGCCCTTATACATGCACTGAACTTCATCCAGGCCTTGCATCACTTGTTGGGTTTCATTTAGCTCTCCCTAGGTTCCACTAACTTTCCTCTTTCCCAACCAATTCCAAAAAACCAAAACATAAAAGGCAAGACAAGAAACAAACAAGAAGAAAACCATGACAAACTAACAACAATATGACACCACAACAAAAGTGGCATGGCCATGCACAAGATGCAAACAAAACTTCAATCAAGCACAACAAATCACCAAAATACCAAAATCATAAGAGTAACAATAGACACCATGACTCAATCCCCATGGTTCCCAGTGCTTCCAATGGAGAGCTCAACCTGAGCCTTCTTCAAGATTCCATGGCAATATCTTTTCCATGCAATCCCTTCCATCATACTTCCATCAACACATAATTGTCAATGCTTAAATAAAAATAAAATACATTGGTTACCTTACCTTTCTGTGCTATGCATGTTTCTTGCAATTGAACACATCCATGCCATCTCTCAAGGGACTCCAATTCCCTTAACAAATCCACCTATAACTAGAGACTAGCTAATATACTTGTCAAATACAAGTTCATGAATCTAACAAATATCCACATAATGTCAGACAAGATTAATGTTAAGAATACTTCCTGTATGCAAAGCACTCATTCATTTGGAATTAATTTTTCCAAACATAGCCAAAATAATTATTGCTGAATTCCTTTCTTTGACCTTTTCCTTGTTGCAATTAAGTGTTACTATGCACTATCACATCACCCAACTATTAGTTATATAAACACATCAACTATTACCTTGTCATGCTAATACCAAGCATGTTTCCTGCATTGTTTACACATGTCAAACAAAAGTTCCAAATATCAAGACAATCATATCTATAAATTTGGAATCAACCTTTACCAAGACTAGCAATCATGTCATAATTCATAGTCAACTCATAGTCATTAGACATAATACTACAACTGTCACATGTTACACTCAAGTAAATGTTAGTTGTCTCAACATATGTGTTCATACAATCATCTTAAAACAAGATCATTCATTCAGGCAATCTTACAGAGACATACTCACATCATGCAAGTAATCACACATTCAGATAATATATAGGCGACACAATAGACACCAACACTCAAACACCAACTAAATGACATGACCAAACATTCAAACACAAAGTAGATGACATAAGAAAGCTCATACCTTAATGTATATTGGGGGAGGCGATCTTCTCTACACAATCAATCTAGATTAGCATGATATAAATTCACGACATGTCAACTCAAAATAAATAAGGTCATGATATCCATAATAGTCACCAACTAACATGTTCACATCATAAACACATAAACAATTATCATTCATACATAATAACCACATCTACATAGTCAGTCTAGATTAGTACGACATAGTATCACGTCATATTAAATCATAATTGAATGTCATAACCCTAACCATCTGCATAGACTAATCCAACTTAGTATGATACATATAACATCAAGACCTTAATGTAATAACCCTAATCATTAAGCTAACTAACATATAACATCAACAAGTTAACATATAACATACTCCTCAATAACTCATAACATAATCATCAAGTTATCTAACATAAAACAACAAGAGAAATGCATACAACCACATGTTACTACCACTCATGCCTATCTGACACGTGCATATGAATACACTAATCAACTAGCATCTATCATGTATGTAACCATAACATCAATAGACATGTACATAAACCTAATGTATATAACCCTAATGCATATAACAATCGATTAACTAACATACCTGCATGCCCAACATCCAAACCTCAATGACGGCATGATCTTGCCTCGAGGTCCAATGTTGCAACTTCACTTTAATTATCTGCATATCCTACTCTATCTCAGCCAACACATCATCATCATAACAACCAACAACATCATGATGATCTAATTACATACACTGACCTCATAATGCATGTCCGACCTACCATACATGTATAACAAATTCATATACAACCATTCACTCATGAAGACACATCACACAACAATGCCCTCAACCTTCACATGGTGAAATCACTATAACCATGATCAACACCATGTAAATGCAACACAAACATGGACTACAAGAATAAGAAACACATATGCAACTAACTTGAATGCATGAAAAACACACCTCTCATCTAGTCTGAGGGGTGAACCATGCTCTGATACCACTCTGTGGTATCAGATATGACCCAAAGAGTGCACAACCCTCTCTGATACCACTCTGTAACCACCCTCCTCTCATATCTACCCAAGTAAATGGCCTGTTAGAGTCGGCTTGGTCAAGTCCTCCGTCAGGGATCAAAACTCTTTATGCATTTCATGATTAGGTGTCCTGCTCCTCTCTTCCAGTTGCATTTTGCTAGGGGCATGCCATGACCTGACGGAGAAAGTCATGCTAGTCAGTTTCCCTCATGTCTGGCCCATTGCTGGTTCAGGTCTTGGTCCAAAATCAATGAAATTCATGATAGTCAAGGTCTGGTCCTATTTCAGGACAAAGTCATTTTTGGTTTGAGTCTGGAAATTCATCAGTTTGGTCTTTGAAAAAACATGACCAGAAACCAGCCATGCAGGCCAGAGGGAGATCTATACACCTACAATGTAGAAAGCTTCATCATCACTGCAAGAGACATCGACTCTTCTTCAAAACTATGTTTTGAAGAAAAGTCAAACAAGGTCAACCATGACAAAATTTTCCAAAAAATCGATAGTTGACATTTTCAGATGCAGTCAAGGATTTCAAAGCCAGATGCCCTGTCACACCGTCCCTGCAAAGATGTGCCAAATATTTCATCATTTGAGCCAAAATTTCAAGGAAAAAGAAAAAGTCAATGTGTTTAAAGGTCAATGAAAAAGTGCAGAACACAAACATTAGAAAAGGGGTTTTTGAAGAGGAAAAAATCAAACCAGTTTCTCTCAAGCCTATAAATACATATTGTGGCCCAAAGCAAAGCCATTGTGCCATTGGAGACTTGGAGAGACATTGTAGAAGGTGGGAGAGTGAGATTGTTGAGAGTTTGAGTGAGTTGGGAGGTGACTTGGGAAGCACGGTGCACACAGGTAGTAGCGCGGTGCACTCACCACGTGCGACGCATACACAGCCAGCCCGCCGTTGAATGAATACACGGGAGTTGCACATATAAGGCGTGCGGCGCACTGGGTTTTGCGCACGACGCACAGGGACAAAACACCTAGAACATGCCAAATCATTTCCAAATTTTGGGGAAGCCTATAAAATTGAAAGGTAGGCTCTTAGACATCTTTTGTTCATCAATTTTTATCAAGGATATGGTGTTTGTGAAGAGGTTAAATGTCACCCAAAATACATAATGTCAACCATGAGAAAATCATCAAGAAAATGAGGGTTGGGGTTGTAAATTTGTGTTGATATTGCCAAGGTCTCACTCCACTCCCCTATTCCCCTCACCTATCAATTTTTTCATCATCCCTTGTCATTTTTCCTAAAAACCCTGCCCTAAGTCATTACCAAACCCTCTCCCTATCCCTCCACTATTTCGTTAAATCAAAGTCACCCCGAAATCAGCTCATTGTGCAAGCCAAACTGTGGGAGAGGGGTGCATGGTCAAAGAGTCGAAAGAATTAAAGATTGGGAGAAAATTTGAGTGTTTTCATAGCGCGCGGCACACACACCAAAGAGCGTGGCACACTCACTGTGCGTGGCGCACACAGGGCCCGCCCACTGTGTAAATATAACACTAGCGCGGCACATACCCAGCGTGCGGCGCACTGGGCAGAGTGCGCAACACACAGAAATATAAGGCCCAGAAAATATCCAATCTGCCTAAAAACTTTTGGACGCTCCTCAAATTTGAAAGGTAGGCCATCTACCTCTGTTCTTGCATCAAAATTTGAAAGGGATAGCATGGTGGTAGGGGTATAAATTAAGTGCAAGCATTTTTATAAAGCCAACAAAAGAGAAACAAAGGAATCATGATCCTAGGGTTTATGCTACAGTGACAAGGCTGCCAATACGTTTCAAACCATACTCCATCAACACCATACTCAAACACTCCCAAATCCCTGATAAATTTCTCCTTTTAAACCCCTATTCCTCTTTTCATCATTCCCCTCCTAAACTCCCCTGTTTTATTGTCCCCTTGGTGACAAATTTGCAGAGCATCTATCAGTTCAATGGTTTCATAGGGCAACAAAGAAATTCAGGGTACAAACAATAGCAATGGCATCAGAGATTTGATCAGATTATGAAGGGGATACCCATAGTGAAACATCTTCAGGGGGAACAGGCTCCCCAGAGACCTACGAGTGGCAGACATGTCAGGGATGAACCAAACACCCTCACTGAGCTGCAGGCATGTCCTCTCGCTATGTCTTGTTTCCAGCACTTGGCATGTTTCGAATTTTGTCAGAGGGTGGCAAATGTTAGAATTCATCATGAGTTGGCACACATCTTTGCACTTCACCTACATGGAGGACAGTCTATCTTGGTAGGGGTCACTTTCACATTGACACCCGAAACCATATTAGTGGCAACAGGCATACCAAATGTTGGAGAGTAGTGGCACAAGAAGATGAAGGTGGAGAGGGAACTTTATGAGCCTTACATAAAGGCCAGTTGTTTGAATCAGCTCATGGGAGTTTTCCCATTCAGATTTCTAAGAGATGATTATGTTCCGCTCATGAGATTGATCATGAAATACTGTGAGGGGAGGTTTTCTCGCATTTATGCCTATCACATCAGGGTACTCATGCACTTCACGAGGGTGCGTATGATGAACCTCCCATTTTTCATTTGCGGAAACATAGAGAGGATGAGAAAGTTCATGCAGCACAAGACCCCTTGGCAGCAGCTCAACAATGTATATCACTTTGCCCTCATCCAGATTTTGGTGGATCATCAGTTGGGATTGCAAGGAATTACTTGGGAGAACTTCATCTCCCGTGACTTCTTCAGCACTCTCCACAGGTAGTAGCAGGGGAAAAACATGAGATAGGTGGTCCTTCTCATCAGCATGAGTACCATGAGACCACTGTGGTGCCATTTTCCGTCACATATCAGAGAGGCTATCCGAAAGGCACAAGGCCTTTGTTTGCAGCAGCAAAGCGAGTGTTATCTCCACCCAGGGTGGAAGGGGCCTCACTTCCGTCATCAACTACATAGGTATTGGATAGGGGAAAGGAGCCCATGCATGATGAGGGGCCATCAGGTGCACAGGAGACCGGTGTCATCCTCGTTCCGGATGAAGGGACAGAGGTAGAAAATGCCAAACTTAGGATGACCATTCAGGAGCAGGACAAGAAGATTAAAGACTTGTTGCTAAATTTCGAGAGGGCTAGATGGGTCATCAACTATCTGGAGCAGAGGAACAAACAACTGGAAGACCAGCATGTGATCATGGAGCTGCAGAACATCCGTGAGGATCGCCTAACGGCCCAGGAGAGGAGGATTGAATTCAATTCATTAGAGCAATAGGTTACGGATGACCGTGAGTCTTCTCTTGAAAGAGTCAACATGCACCTAGACAAAATGTTGAACAAGGCCGACAAAGACAACACACTGCTGAGACACATGGCTCATCATTATAGGGCATGGAACTTGAGTTTGAGAGCCTGAATAAGGAGTTTGAAAGCAAAATTGAGGAAGGCCACAAAAAGGGAAAAACAGGCAAAAGAGAAAGATAGGCTCAAGATCTTGGTTGAGGCCTCCTTGACTCAGCAAAGCATCCCATAGAAAACTTCGAGCCCAAATCTCAAAAAATTTGGGCAAATTTTGGTCACAGGTATATTTTTTGGGCAAAAAATAGGGATTTTCTCCCTATGCGCCGCGCACCCTGCGCGATGCTAAAATTCTAGCACTCTAATCGAGAAAAAGTTTGCATTTTTGGATTTTGCATCGAAAATTACATCGACTGGTGTCTAGGCTATAAATTTTGATAAGTTTTGGGTCACCTAAAGGTCAAAAAACGCCCAAAAATGGCCTTTCTGCTACCTTTTGGACACACAGAAAGCAGTCTTGGGAAAATGAAGACTTGGAGGGGCAAATGAGCTTCAAATTCAGAAATTCCAGTGGGGTTAGAAAGTAGACAGGCCAAGCTTTACAACCAGTCCACTTGGGCACATTTTGGACACCTAGAAGTGCCCCAAGATAGGTCCCAAAGTAGCACGACGCACAGAGAAAAGTGCGCGACGCACAGAGGAAACATTGCCAATTTGCTTCCGTTTCGCGAAATTTCGGTTCGCAACTTCTCCAAGTGGGCCCGCTCATCTACACTTCGGTTTTTTGGCATCAAAGGCGAAATTTAAAATGCTTTTTCTCCAAATTGGCTTCTATCCAAGTGGAGAAGGAAGGAAAATGGTCACCCAAGCCATTTGTCATGTTTGTAACGCTACACTTGTAGCTGATGGTTGGCTCTTCATCTCCATTTTGTAATGATTCGAGTAGCTCCCCAACACTTGGGCATTCTATCTCTTCATGGCACATTCTATATATTGTATGCAAGCTATTTTCAAAGGGTTGGTTGGCTTGTAACTTCTGGGAGACTGTGGGAAAGAAACTTTGTTTCTGCATTGTAATATTTTACAGAGAATTAATGAAATGCAGGGCTCTGTTTCATGAGATTCATGTGGTTGTGAGTATAGCAAGTGTTTCTCTTATGTTTCATATGTATCTTGTTATGTTTTGTATTCCATTTCGCATTCATTTCTGGTGAAAATTTTCAAGTGAGATCAAGGTAGAATTCAATTCTATTGCTCTACCTGTGGGAAAATTTCATATACAGTGTTCATTCTTTTGTTTGAAAAGGATTCATGTCGCCCATTCCCTTTTCAACTTCTTAATCATTCTCTCCATTTCTTTGTTATGTTCCATAGTTTCATTTCGTATCCATCTCTGGTGAAATTTTTCGAGTGAGATCAATATAATTCAATTCTATTGCTCTACTTTTGGGAAAATTTCATATACAGTGTTCATTCTTCTGTTTGAAAAGGATTCATGTCACCCATGCCCTTTTCAACTTCTTAATCAATATTTCCATTCTGCCACATTTTAAAACTAAATTTCTATGCTTTCAGCCTACCTTGCCTCATGAAATAATATGTGCCTTCATTTTAAGTTCTCTGTTCATTGAGGTCCAGTGGTCCCATAACATCCCAGAAATACAGTCATTCATAAAAAAACCACTCCTTATTTTCAATTCCACTTACTAGCCTAAGCAAATAGTTCATTGTAAGTCATCTCAGGCCATTTCATTTACTTATTCACTGAGTGTGAGTTGGAGAGAGCCCTCTCCTATTCTTGTAGGGCTAGCTACCAGACTGAGCGTGGTTTTTGGTTACCCTGAATTTTTCCTTCCTTCAGTCGAAGGCGGATTTAGGTGCTAACATGGCCAACCGGGGTAAACATGCAGTGAGAGGCTACTATGATATTATTCAACCTCCTAGGTGTCCTTAAGGAAGTGAAATCAACAGAAACACATAAAACATACCTTCCACATTAGAAACAACACTCCGAGGAGCCACCCCAATCACACAAGTATCATGCCCTTGAGTCCCACTGATTTTTAAGATATTAAATATCTGGACACTCCCATGCTATGGGTGTGCAGCATCCAGAGAGCTTTAGATGCTCCCACAAATTTTCATGCCTACTCGAGGGACTATTTACAGCAGACATGTGCCAAAGTCCGCAAATTTTAAGGCACTTTCAAGCCCATAATTCGACCACTACCCAAAACTTGATTTAACTTCCAAAAAATGTTAAAAACATTATGAAAAGACTAATAAACCAAAAAATGACTCCAGGACTAGGCCTGACCACCCCCAACTAGGATTGAAATTCTGTCAAACACTTGGCATCAATGAAATATACAGGTCTAGGATACAAGGCAGAGCAAGAATGACTGAAAACTCTTATGAGACATGACAAGAAGGATCACAACCTTATCCTTTGAACTGTTATGACATAAATTAGGTCCTGCATCCATCATTTTAACAATTACAAGTAAATACATGAAATAATCACTTAACCATGCTTATAACCAACGTAAAACAATGAAAATAACAGTGAGATAACAACCATTAAATCCACATATAAATAAGTACAAAATCAAGAGAACCTAGCTTTGATTAAACATAGGAAAATCTGACTAGGTTCGGGACTTCCACGTATCACTTGGGCATACACATAGTTGAACGAAATTTTTATTTCATCTAGTCACCCCCATGCCATATTCCAAGCATGAATGTGGGATATCATGGATAAACCAATCTAAAAATAATAAATGGAATCCAGAGGTTAAACCACCTCCACCCTCACCAAATAATGTTCGCACCAAAATCGATGTTCTAATCACAAAACTGAACTGAACTTGGAATGCCATCCAGAATCCATCACTATCCTTGAAGAATTTCCATCTTCTTGTCTCTCAAGCTTTACCACAATCCAATCCCAGATCACTAGTACCTAAACAAAGACATCTCCCTTTGGCTTTACCGTGTATCCCACCAAAACCAGTCAATGGATTCCGAGGCCTTTGGGAATGAACCTTGAGACCACCTCTGCCCTAGATTCTGAAATCCATCTGACAATTCCAAATCTCAAAACTAAGATCAACATCCCAACACACCATGACATCCGGAAAAAGGCAAGGCTAGGATGAAAACAACTATCATAACCCAGGAAATCCATGCCACTGAAAACAAGAGAACCATACACCAACATGCATAGTCATGCATGTCAAAAACATCTAGGAAATCATACATGAAATATGTTACATGTAAGTATTCCCATTGAATCTTCTTGATCCTGCTCCTCCTCCTGATCCTTGTTTTCCTTCCTTTTCATTTTTGTGCTTTTCCTTCCTTACTCCAAAGCTAGAGTGCTCCAAGAAAAATCTATGTCCAAGAGTGAAGGAGAGACAGAGAATAATGAGAGAGATCCAAAACTAAATTGGCCAAGATTTACTGATGAAGCCTTCCAATTGATCCTCATAAGCCTTTTTATCAATGAGGCCTCTGTTTTCTTTATTTTCCATTATTTTCCTTCATTTTCCTCCTCACATGGAACCTGTGACCATTCACCTCCCTTTTCTCCTATTTTCATTTATTTTAATAAATAAGTGTGCCGAAAATGCATTTTTTCCTTTTTAATGCCTTTTCCAATTTCCTTTAGCCTCAAACACATCTAGTGATGCCCACTAGGATATCTTTTCCCAACATTCAGCTTGGAATATGTGTCCCTTAATTGTGGTGTTATTTTTCCTTTATTAACTTTATTACATGGAATTTTCACCAGGGTTGTTATAGCTCTGTTGCAGTGAGATATGCAAGTGGAAAATTGCCTTATGTATGGCCATGAGCTCCTCATAGAGGTCCCACATGGTCTCTTCAAGTGTTGATACCTCACCAAGTATCGTTTCTCTCATTTCCCCCAAGTAGACATGTGCGGGAGCTGCATTCTACACTACTCCGCGGAGTTGTTATATCTCTTGTCGGGTAACCTGTAGATTCTGTATCAATTGCTTACTCTTAGCTATCAAATACTGAGTGTTTGATCTCGTCGTACCAATGAAGGAAAAGTTGTCTTTGGAAATGGAATTTGGATTCCTGTTGGTGTTTGCCACTATCAACCTTTATCTAATGAATGCAAGTGATGCATGACCATCTAGAAAATACTCTCTCTACACTTCTAAAATCCTCTTTTGAAGTTCATAATATGACAAATTGTACACATCCATTAATAGATCATCATCAAGAGGAACAATGTCCCCTTCCTCGCTTAGAGCTAACTCTATGGTTGGAGGTGGTGGAGATTGAACGGTGACCTCTGGTGCACTAGGCATCTGGTCAAAATCTTCATCCTATGGTTCCGGTTCTAACTCCATGTCTACAAATTCAATCAAGTCTTCAATCTATTGATAAAAATCTCAATCCTACATCTTTTTTCTCTCCCCCTCTACTGTTGGTTGGTTTTTTCCTTGCTCTTCAACTTGAATCGATGTTGTTTCTTGTAACATTGTTCCTTGCCTTTGTTCTTCTTCCTTCTTCCACTTCTCCTCATATTATTTCCTTTTTTGTTCCCATTCTTCCCTCAATTCTTGTTATTCTTTCTGTACCCTTAGTTCTGCTTCTTGCAAGCTCTTCTTTTCTCTCTTCCTCCACTCTGCTCTCTGTATCCTCTGCTTCCTTTTTCTTCTGCTGCCAAAGTTGCAGTCTTCATGAAGATTGGATATGCTTTCATCTTGTATCTTTGTTCCCCCTCTGTATTATCTGCAACCTTTCTCTTTCCCTTATCTTGTACCAAGTTGTTTCCTTCTACTATTGTTGCTTCCGATTTATCCTCTAGAGTTGCCTCAAGGCGCTTTACTAAAAGAGCTTCATTAACTTGTTGCCATGTTAGTGTTGACTCCTTTTCTATAAACAATTGAGTGTCTGAATATACTGACAAGTCTATTGGTGTTTTCTCAATTGATTCCCCAATACTAGTTTCAGTGGTCCCTGTTGAAGCAACTCTCTTTGGTGTCATGGTAATAGTGACTGCTAGGAGAAAGTGCTTCACAATTGTCGTACCTGTGGGACAAAATGGACATTCCTGGCAATAAAACATTAGCTTCAACAAATCTACCTTCAAACCATGATCAAGCAGTAAATCGGGAATATGATGGGAATAATTTCACAATTTTCATTGGCAAGAGGGACTGGCTACCTATGGGAACTGTGCACTATGCAGTCCCAACAGCCAAGGATGAAGATTGAGGTTTGGGACTAAGCAATGTGCAGTCCCACCTTGGGCAGAGACTGGGAGAAACTATGCATTGTGCAATCTAAGTGGGCAAGGTTATAGGTAGGCCCCTGGAAATGTGTAGTTGCATTTGGAGCTAGATTATACTACGCACTACCCAGTTTCATAGGCCAAGCTTAGAGCTTGATCCTTACAATTGCGCAGTGCGCAACTAATCAAAATGAAAATCGGTCGAGGAAAGTGTAGATCTTCCTTAAGGGAAGTGTGGAAAATGATCAAATCTAAGAGATAATGTGATCTTGAGTGTAGATATGACTAAGTTTAAATGAATCAATGTGGATAAAGTGCATAAACTGATAAAATAGAAGGAAAATCAAGTATGAGAGGAGAGTCACCATAATGATGACCATAAGTGCAAAAATAGGAAAACCAATGAGACACTTGTGAAAGGAAAATGATAACTTGAAACAACACTTCCACAAGTTAAAACAAGTTGAAATGCTAGAAACCATGAAGAGAAATAAGAAAAACAACACTCACACAAGTGAAACAAAAAAAAAATGACAGAAAAGGAGACAAAAGGCGATAAAAGAAAAACTCACCCGAAAAAGCGATGACAACTGCACTGAAGGTTCCTTTATCTCTTCAGGAATTCTATAGCTTCAAGGTCGAATGCACAAATGAGATTTAGAGGTGTCGATTGATGAGATTTGATGAAATGAGGTTTTATGACGCGCATGCCTAAAATCAAGGAAAAAGCGACACTTAGCAGAAGTTTATAAAAATAATGCAAATGCCTCCTTCAAGATACTAAAAATATATCCCTATTTTTTAGGGGATGCTTTTTTCCCTTTTTTCCTCTTTTTTCCGGGAAAACTTTCCATACAGTATGTTGGGAAAGACTGCGTAGTTGTGGGAAATTGGGAAACTTTCCAGCTTAGTGCACTCCGTAGTTTTTGAGCTTAGTGAGGGTTGCACAATTTCTGGGCTCAGTGTTGGGCTGCCTTCCATGAATGTGTAGTTTCTAAGCTCAAGGCTGACTGGAAGTCAGGACTATGTAATTCCCATCTTCAAGGCTACTTTCCCTCAAGGATTGCATAGTTTCTAGAGGCAAGCCCAGAACTTTTGTGAGACCAAGTTGGGAGATCAACTTATGACTTAGAAAGATAAGGTAAGTGTGAAAACAAGCAAACCAAAGAAAAAATGAAAAATATGAGTCTCAGTAAAAGCATATATACTTGGATTAGTGCAAGATGAGCTCCTTTGGATAAGAAGGAAGGCTCCAAAATCGAAGCATAGGCAAAATTTTGGAGGGTGGGCGTAGCCGCTACAACACTTGCGACGCACTGGTAGAACTCTAGATCTATGTATGGATCTTGTCTCATGAAAAATGGGTCTAACTCTTCTAAAGTTATTATTTAATTCATTGATTATCACAACTTCTTCACTCAACTTGAGTTAAAGATATAGTACTTACCATTCTATTCATCAGCAACATACATATCAAGCTAAGTCAAACTAAGTTGTTTGGATTGGGGATGAGGAGTATATAGATGCACAACTAAAAGAGACTGTCAGAGTCTTAGTTTTCATCTCTAGTGTTGCTCCACTGCCAACAGGCCTAGACACTACCCTAGTGGAGTCACTTCAGGGACACAAGAATTACTCCACCGCTAGTGAACCTAAACAGTACCTCAGTGGAGTTACTTGCTTCACCTCTCTGCACAAGAATCATTTCTCTTCTTTCACTCTTTATTTAATTTTTTCATTTTTTTCATTTTTATTTGTTGAAATAATTGTGCATAGGCACTTATTTATTTCATGAGGTAGAAGAGGATCTTGACTTATTGAGATAAGAATAGGTTGTCTCTTCAGAGAAGGATGTTTATATAAATACCTCTGACCTACTTGTTAAGTTTTTCCTCCCTTCCATACTTTACTTGACTTAGTTGAGAAGGATTAACCAAAAATAGAAGACCGATTAGAGTAGTTGGTACTAGTTAAAAGTGCAAGCATCGTGATTTCACCATGATTGTCTCCAAAAAGAATGTATTTTCCATTAGAGTATCATCAAATAAAAGGAAATTCAAGATTCACATAAAGTGAGGGAATAAACAAATAACCAAGCGTTGATAGCATTAAAACTTCCTCTTAGATTTCACCGAGCTTGTCTGAGAAGCCAAACATGGTCTCATGTGGAAGTTAACCTATGAATGAAAAGAGAACAAACAAAAGGAAAGAAGCAGTGTGAAAGTAAAAAAGGGTAAAGTAAATAAAAGGAAAAAACAAAGAAAAGAAAGACTACTCCTACTCCTGACCTAAATAGAACATAGGCCAAACTTATGTGAAATGATATTTCCAATGCAGCCATGGGTGCATTAGCTAGCCTATGTGGGCGAGGGAATGCATTTCAAGAATGATATACAAGAAAATCAGTAAATAGGAAAGATATGACAATGCAAACTAGAACATTCAAAGTTTGAATATACACACAGAAAAGTAACAACATAAAGGGCATGAAAGACATTCTGCAATTATATCATGGTGTCTTGACACACTATGAGTTACAAACATATAAGAACACACTTTCGAAATGCAAAGGTAAGTGAACATGATGAAATAATATTTCTTTTGTTTTGCAACAGTGCTTGCCATGTACAACTCCTCTAATGACTGAGAAATAGGATTGTGTAATACAGATGGAGGATTCAACAATTGTAAGACATATTGATTTCCGATATGTGAGACAAAGTGATGAGGGGCCTTAGAAGATTAAACATTATTCTGATCGAAAGCGGAACTGACCTCAAGGCTATGAGAAATTAACATAACCATCAACTCAGGTTGAAGTGCCTCAACAACTTGGGGAATTTCCAACTCATTAGAAGGTAGATTGTCACAGATCAGTGGCTAGGAAATATTAGCAGTGAAAAAATCATAATCATGACCAAATGAATCAATGAAGGGTTTGCGATAGCCACGATCAAAAAGTTCAAGATCATAGATGGAGCCATCCTCATGATTAGATAAACCGTAAATAGGGGAAGATGAAAAATGATAAATTTCACCCTCTACGTTTTTAGAAAGATGAGATGAGAGATTAGGAAGATGAAGAGTAGAAGATTCATCATTTCGAAATCTAGATGAAAAACTAACATCCCACATTTTTTGTGAATGTTTGGAATTAGTAACATCATCATAAACTAAATTTTCAACAGAAATGACATAATTGTGGGAAATGTCAGCATGATGAAGGAGAGGTGTGGAAAGAATATAATCATCCTTCATCGCAGATTCTTGTTCAGCTGTGGGATCTCCCACATAATCATCGTGAATGATATCACAAGTTGGTTGATCAACACAATCTCCATCCAAAACTTGATCCTTGTGAACATCAAAATAGATATTTGAAAGTGGTGAACACAACACAACACAATCTGGAGGATCAAAGGGACAAAGGATGGAGGATGAGGAGATAGCACTTCATCACAACCATCAGATTGATAGTCCAAAACTGCACTAAAATCTTGGGTATGTGGGGTGGGAGAAGATGGTGGTATATCAAAGGATGAATTCTCAAATTCTCCCACCTCAACATGTAGAACTAGATTTGTTTGATGAGAAGGGGATGAAGGGTCACTTGGAGTAACAACCTTGTACCCAAAAGATTTAAAAGCTCTAACACCGAGGTATTTTGGGAGAGGTTCAAAAGATTCTAGTTTGTGTGGATTTTCTGAAATGTGAACAAGATATAGAAATTTCTCTACCAAAAAAGACCAATCAACTTCATCTTCAGGAAATTTAAAGCAATAATGGATGAAACAATCGTGAAAATTTGGAATGGATTCATCAGGGGCTTTTCATAAATTCAAAATTTTATTATTAAGAGCTTTACGATCATAGAAATTGAAAGCATGACATGACTCTATGAAAAGTTGTTTGAAAGAGTGAATGGAGTCATTAGGAAATGTGTTAGACCATTATCGCACATGCCCTTAGAACGTCAGAATGAAAAACCTACAACCAACATCCTCACGGTGGATGTTGTTCTTTGTGAAAAAATCAAGAAAATGTGTGGTATGTTCGAATAAGGTTGTTTCACCCTCACCATTAAATTTCAAATTGGACAAGTCATGAATAATTCTCGTCAGAACTTTCAGATTTGTATTTCTGGAAAAACATGTCGGGGTTATGATTGTGGAATAAGTCTTAAATGAGTGCAAAAATTCAAAACAGACTTCAAGGGTTGAGCTTGTCATCTAGCCCTCCTTCTAGTGCCATAAATGTTGATGGTGTTGGACCTGCCAACATTCAAGGGATCTCCCCAATATGAAGTCCCAACTAGACTTCACACCCTTTGGAGTAGGAGTCCTAGCAGTGGGTGGTAATGTTATGCCTTGACTGCGGAAACACATAAAGGGAAGTATGACAAATTTGGGTGAGAGAAAGAGCATGACCCTGCAAAGAGTCAAGTGTGATGCTTGAAGAATCAAACACACGAAGGGAAAAGGAAGTGTGCCCCTTGGAATATGTTGTGTTGTACAACAACCCCCCATTTCATAAAATTTTTCTTTCTAACTATAATATGAAATGGGTCCCTTTTAAACATAGATGTGTGAATAAATTGATATCAACTCATCATTAGAAATTCCTTCATCAAAAGGTCCAATAGAGATGTTATATTATAAACCTTTTGAACTATAATGAAATTGGCCTTATGAATAAATATAAAATTCTTTATTACTGCGATAAAGCGATCGCAAGATCGCATATCACAGCAATAAAGAAAACATAATGCATGCACCCATTGACTTACTCCGATCTGAAAAGCAAACAACTATCAGATATCGGGAAAGGCGAATAACGAGTATAATAAAAGAACATCCCCTATTTCTCTGATGCGATACCGCTATCGACAATCAGAAGGTGTAGCAAAACGCATGTTTATGATACCTTTAAATCTCCTGATGCGATAAGGTATATCGCCATCGGCGAGCGGCGATTTCGCAATGACATAAGTAACATGACACGAGCCCATCCCCGATTGCGATACATTAAGGCGCGAGTTTCAAAATAGATTTAAAAGGCTTGCATGCATTATTTTGGATTATTATTAAAGCCTTCCCGTTTCCAATAGTGATTTACTTTTGATTATCAGCCAAAAAACTCAAGCCATGCTTGAATGAATCATTCGACATATAAATGATATAATGGGTATTTAAAACTCCTCTACCATGATTGACAGGTTAAGCGGCCAATTAATGAAGCAGTTATGCCGAGATCTTCCCTGAGATTGTATTTGCGATAGTATCACTATAATCTTTCAGTATTCACTAATTGATATAATTCTTTCATATTGGCACACACTACTTATTCTCTGTATCATGTTGATTTCATTCCTTGCCTAGAGCTTCGTTGCAATAACAAGTTCAAACCAAATGGGAAAGAAATCCAAGAGATTCGCGGCAGCAACTGCTCCCGCAGTAATAGTGTAGTCCACCAATGATCCAAGTCCGAGCAAAAAGGGATTGATTTCAGACACTATGTGTCTTGGCCTTGGAAACACAAGTTGGTAAAGCATATATAATTTAATTGAAGCAGAGGAGCCTGACAGTACCAGTACAAGCTACCGAAGATTCAACTATAAAATCAGAGGCTTCCCTGAAAGATTTAGCTGACTCATATCTACACAGAATAGCAGCACGTGAAATTTTTTTTCCATACACTGATGTAGTGCGATGGGCAGTAGAGGAGATCCTGGTTTTAAACAGAACATTTTGCACAGTTGACGGAAGAGTCTTTGGCTCATTTCAGCCCGATGACTTAAGGAAAATGTATCACTTGCATGAACCTCAAAAGAAATACAATAAAACCTTTCTTGAGAAGTTCGCAAGTGAGAATGAGACTGAATCAGCCTCAATTCGGGAGTGGAGACAGAACCTCGCAAGGCACAAACATGAATCTTCAAGTAAGTACTTTATAGATTCATTATGTTCTCCTTATTATTATGTCGGGGCAATGATGTGTATAATTTGAGGATTGCATGATTATGCAAAATTCACTATTGAAATGGTTCCTTTAATGGAAGCGGCAGTTAACAGTGAAGTAATGGATTGGGAAAACATATTGTCAGATAAATTAGCCACTGCAATTCTTGAGTTTAGAGCAAAAAATCGTGTGACCGATAGGTCTATTCCTCCATTTATTATAGTGCTTATATTTTAGATACTCTTTGTTTCAATTCTGAATTTCCTGTACTTGGGTGGAGATGGACTTCACAAGACCCTATGCCTATTCACATTTATCACCAAAAGTTATGGAAGGTGCACTATAAGGACCACTTGTACCAAATCTATAATGGTTTTATGTTACCTATTTATTATGCCATTTTTGATAAGCCTACCCCAAAGATTTCTTCGGAAGCAGAGGTTGACCTAACCACTGTAGGAAATTGGTTCGGGGAAGACAAGTTCACATACATAAGGGTTTTTGGTAGCCTTACAAGACCTCATGTCCTTCCTCTGTATATACCTGACAAGTTGTTAGCCCGAGAATTGGCCTACCAAATAACAACAGCAGGAACATCCAAGACTCTTAGGACTTCTAAAAAGCAGGCTTGGCCTACTTTTCCTTTGAGATGTGGTGTTTATACTTTGCACGACTACAAGCATGCGGAGAAGGAGGCAGAGAAAATAAACATGCTCAATATTGTAACCATTCTTAGTAGGAAATTCGATCCAAGGAAAGTTGCCTATACTGTGCTTGAACAAGCCAAACCTACAAGGTTTGATCATGAAAAAGATGACTTTGATGACCTGTTTTCTTCGGAAGAATCATTATTCCAGGTACAAACGCTGGCAAAAATGAGATATAACGATGAAAGGCTAGTAGAATTCAATAGGCTCAGAGAACAGAGGTCGCAAACTCTACCTCTGGACTTATTAGCTACTACCCCGACAACACAATCAAGTGAGCCTGAACAACAAATTATTGACAAACCTCCTACTGTAGGGCAGATTCTCGAAAGAGGAAAAGAACTAGAGCAAGAGAAGGAGCAGGAGAAAGAACAGAAAAAATAATAGGACAAGGGCAGCGAAAATATTAATATGGATACTCAAATTGATCATAAACTCCTCCATGAATGGCAGCAATTTGACTCTATTATAAGAAATTTGGAAGGTCCACAAGGTGCCAGTACACCCAAAGTAACAAATGGACAAGATACAACGTCAACAACGGTTCCGAATGAAGGAACCAGCGGCCTACCCACTAGCACGGATTTAGAAATGATTCCAAAATATCCCTCTGATCAAATTATTTTGCAGATAGAAGACATACCTCCATTAGATGTCTTTTATAGTCCCAAACACAGGGATGTAGTGAAAAGACAGAGGAAAAGGAGAAGACTTGATCAATCTTCCCTATTTCCAGCACAAACAAAGACAGCTAATGTAGTATGGAAAGAATATTTTAACCCTTCCGATGACCTAACAAAACTTTGTCAGTATGTCGGAGCTTATTCGGCAGCTACTACGGATAAGGCATTGGAAGTAAGTAATCTACTTAAAGAAAAGGACCAAGCAATTGTTTCATTGCAATCATAGGTGTCCGAAGCACAGCAGAAAATTGAACAGTTGGAACAACGACTATCAACACAACAGCAAATAAACAATCAATTGAATAAGCAATTTCTTGAGGAGAAACAAAGGATAGAATCAAGCGTAATAAAAAAAGAAAAAATAATTATCCGAAGCATTGGCTAGGTTAAAGACAATGAAGGAACTAATGATGAAAACGAAATATGAGCAAATCACTCAGCTATCACATCAAGTAGAGAAGTTCAAGAGTCTTCCGCAACCAGCAGATTTCAGGTCTGAAGCACTACAAATCAATAAAGCATTGGTTACACAGTTAAGACTATTATGTCATAACATTTCTCTGGTTGAGCCCCATTGTGATATAATGGCATCAATAGTTGACAAATCAGTCGATGCTAGGCAAGATTTGGAACAGGCCAATGAGACTCTAACAAACTTTCTTGCTTGGCAAGACACCAATGAAGGGCAGGCCGCAAATCTGCCTAAAATTCTAGAGTCACACAAGGAGAGCCTTTTCTTAGAATGGCAGTCACAGCTGATGAAAGTAGAGAGAGAAATTTCCAGATCCAGATTATCTACAAGGAATTTAATTGAGTTAATCAATAACACTCTTTATCTATCTAACATGATTTCACAATGCACCCCAGGTAAATTGTTGTCAGCCAAAACAATGGAGCAAGCATGCAATCAAGAATTGGAGAAGAATGGAAGATTAATTGCCAGCATCCAAAGTTTAACTTGGGATACCTATTGGTTTTTCTTAGTAAAACCATACAGTCAAAGGGCCACCCTCAAATGTTTAACCGATGCGATCGGTTGTATCATTCCTGAAATCCATGATGCCACATACTCAGCTTAACTACATTCTCGTCTCACTCATCCTCCAGAATTGGAACCGATTTTTGCAATTTGCCAACTCAAATCAAAAGGAGATCATCCAAAACAATGAATCATGCTGCCGACTGCAAACAAACCTATTGTTGAGAAGATACTCATGATTTAGTTGTACCAATTAATAGCATTTTATTTTTGTAGTTAGTTAGTTTAATTAGTATTTATAGACCCTTTCATGCATTTAGAAAGGGTCCTCAGTTTTTGTATAAACTCAAATCTGGAAGTTGCACTATTGTGCTTCTGGTATAATTTTTATAAAGACTAGGCCAGTATTCTGAATTCTAACGAAGAAAGCTTTGATGGGATGTGCACTATTTCCTTGATGTGAAAGTGTTTCTAAGTTGGAAAAAGGAATTTGAATGCGATTGATATCCGGAGTGATTCAAATAACATATGGTACTATTATCTATGATCTTGTTTCATTCTTTCATGTGAATCATCATTTGTTTAATTTTTCTATCATTGGATATATGTATGTGTTTTTAACAGCAATCCTTATATTTTTCACTATTGAATGTTTAAGGAGTGTTATTCTTTTAGTCATATATGTATCAGTGATATATAAAGGATAGTGTAATAATGTTTTAATGATTACTTTGTTCAACTACTTGAACAAAGTAATTATCATATGAATAAATGTCTTTGTTTAGCAATAGAGTCATCTATATGCTTATTTGTGGATAAAGATGATCAAATGTTACACTAAAAGCAGAAATTTCCCGGGATAGGATAGTTATTCATATTTTTACGTTTTAGATTAAATCATTCATTCATTATCATTATATTAGAGAACCACCCATTTATCCATCCCCTTTTATTCATCATTGGGAAACTGGTCCCATTATTTCCAGTCGGAGCCACCACACCAAACGGAAAAGGAGCTGCCTTTAAGGTCTGGGCCGGGTGGTTTTCCCCAATGTTGTTGCAGCGATTTTCGAGGCATCAACAGAATCCTATAATATCATGCAGCTTGAAAGGAACACATGAGCATAATGACATCACAAGCTTATATGTGGAATAGTCCACAAGTTAAGGTGATGAATTAATACAACAACATGCGTTCAACAAGATTCATAAAAATTCAAATGAAATAGTTCATCAACATAAGTGTAAGTTAAATAACATACATTTCAAATAAAATAAGAATAGTCATACTATATTCACAACATGTGCATAAAAGCGTTTTGGATCTGATTTTATTATTATAAGTGAAATTTCCATTCATACATACACCATTGACGTCCACTAGCCCCAATAGTGGAACATTATAGTCAAGAACACCTGCTCCTCCAAAGAAGTATACTCACGCTACGCTATGAAGAAGCCAAGGCTCTTTAGAATACTCCAAATCTCTTTCTAAGACTAATCCTAGCAAAAATCTTGGCTCCCAAAAGCCCATTACATGAGTTATGAAGTTCTATTTGTAACAAGAGGTGGTGACTCTTTAACTCCCCTTTGTGACCTTTGGACTACCCTCATGAATCTTCAACTTCTTTACAAAAATAACTCATTGCATTATATGATGAGTCTTCATATTCCAATTTTTGACACTTGGAATTTCACTTACAACATATTTACAAATAATATTACAATTTACACTCATACCCATATAAGACAAAGTAGGGCAGAGACAACTTGACAACCTTACAAGACAAAATGTTATGATGCTTGATTTTGGGAACACTCTATCTCAGCAACTCCCACTTGATGCTTCTCGGTCATGTATCTATGCCAAGCTTGGTATTGTGTGATGACATCCCCAAACTGCATGATGGTTTCAGGTTGGACGCGGACTCTAGCCTCCATGGCATCTAGGTACAATGATTTGGAATCAGTCTTAAATTCTTCCTCGAGTAGGGGAAGCATGGTTCTGATATGGGGTGGGACCATCGATGTAGTTCTGCATGTTCTATCTGTTCAACTCTAAATCCTCCTTGGTGGAAACCTTTCTCAACTACTCGAAGTACTCTTGAATCTCCTTCCTAACTTGGTGTTTGTGTTTAGCTTCGATGAATGAACTAACTGATGGGATATTATGGGTTCTCACCATGAAATCCAAACTATTGTACAACCATACATATGAGGCCTAAATGTTTATAATGAATGAGGCAAGTTTCCTGTCATTATGAATCAATGTTCAAACTCTTGCTTTCTCGTACTCTTCCTATGGCTTCATATTCTTTACCAAAGTAAGTGATGCCCCTTTGTATCACATTTTCCATTATTGCACATCGGTGATGGCATTTTTCACATTCCTAAGAGTTTTGAAAGATTCTTTTCTCTGCTACTACAAGCTATGCAAGTGGACAACTGCCTTATGTATGGTCATGAGCTCTTCATATAGGTCTCGCATGGTCTCTTCAAGTGTTGATGCCTCACCAAGTATCGTTTCTCTCATTTCCCCCAAGTAGACCTGTGTGGGAGCTGCATTCTACACTACTCTATGGATCTTTTCTTTCTCTTGTTAGGAAACCTATAGATTTTGTATCAATTTCTTACTCTTGGTCATCAAACACTGAGTGTTTGATCTTGTCGCATGCACAAAGGCCAAGTTGACTTTGGTAATGGCATTTTGATTCCTGCTATTGTCTACCACTATCACCCTTTATCTAATGAATGCAGTTTATGCATGACCATCTGGAAAATGCTCTCTTCATGCTTGTAAAATCCTCTTATGAATTTAATTACATGACAAATTGTACATATCCATTATAGGATCATTATCAAGATGAACTATGTCCCCTTCCTCACTCGGGGCTAACTCTACAGCTATAGGTGGTGGAGACTAAATGGTGACCTCTGGTGCACTAGGCATTAGGTCAACATATTCATCCTGTGGTTTTGGTTCCAACTCCATGTCTGCATCTTCAATCAAGTCTTGAATCTTTTGAGAAAGCTCCCGATCTTGCATATGTTCCCTCTCCCCCTATGATACTGGTTGGTTTTTTCCTTGCTCTTCTACTTGAATCAACATTGTTTCTCCTGACATTGTACCTTGCCTTTTTTCTTCTTCCTTCTTCTACTCCTCCTCCTGTTCTTTCATCCTTTATTCGTGTTCTTCTTTCTACACCCTTAGTTCTGCTTCTTGCAAGCTCCACTTTTCTCTCTTCCTTTGCTCTGCTCTTTGTATCCTCTCCTTCATTTTTCTTCTACTGCCAAAGTTGTCCACATGAAGATTGGATCTACTTTCATATTGCAGCTTTGTTCCTCCTCTGTATTGTCTGCAACCTTTCTCTTTCCCTTATATTGTACCAGGTTGTTGCCTTCTTCTACTGTTGCTTCTAGAATTTTCCTCTAGATTTGCCTCAAGGCTCTTTACTGAAAGAGCTCCATTAACTTGCTGCCATGCTAATGGTGACTTCTTTTCTATAAACAGTGAGTGTTCACATATACCGATGATTCTACTCATGTTTTCTCAACTTCTTCCCCAATACTTCTTTCAGTGGTCCCTGTTGAAGTATCTCTCTTTGGTTTCATGGTAATAGTGACTACTGGTGTCACGCGGAATGAGTCGATCTTGCGGACAAGATAGACCTTCCTAGAATCTAATGAAGACCTAATAACAAACAAACCAACCATACACTATCTTTCTCTAAATGCGCTTTATAAATAATGGCAAACAAATGTGTTTAAGGCCTACCTCATGTCCAACGCAAGTTTGGAGATGCCTTCGCTCCTTTGATTCAAGTAAGTTCCTTTGTCGCAAACCTGCAAGCACAAACAAGGAAAACGATTAAATAGCACCTGAATAACCAATATAATAAAACATATTTAACATGAAATTCAAGGAGTCCATGAAACAAATAACATGAGATACTTGTTGAGAAAAATGAGCTTGATTGTATTAATTCAAAAGGAGAAGAACCTTACAACCTTTGCCTTGACGCTATACAAGCTCCTCCCAGGTTCCAACAAGAAGTCTCCTCTACTTTGACAAGCTTCACTCACTCCATAATGAAGACAAAAAGGTATGTAATCTCTCCTCTTAAGCTCAAATAGGAAGTCTTGATTTCACTAGCATTTACCCTCA
>APFE031337845.1:4954-23647 GCA_000404065.3 Pinus taeda
GTATTGGCCAATTCTCATTGGCATAACTCAATCCCATTGATTGTGCAAATCCTCATGCACAACTATAGTGACAATTGATAGCAATCTGATCCTCTAACACCTGTCCCTGCTGAACTGAACATGCACTGACATGCAACTGAGTTAACTGATGTATTCTTTAGTTGCATTATGAGTAAATAATTAGTTTAACAACTCATCATTAGTCTATTTGCAGTTAGACTAATTACAACTAGTTTAACCAAGTCAAATTGAACACAACTCCATCAAATCCACAATCAACTCCACCAAACTCAACTGGTTGAGTTCTAACTGAAGTCATGCAAGCAAAAACTCAACTGACCCACAAATAAAGCGTATTTCCTTCTGACAGCTGCATGTGCCACATCTGTAGCTCAAACTGAAGTGCTCCAAGAGAATAAGATAAAGTTTATAGTCTAAATATTATTATAAGCTAATAATATTTGACTGCTCTATAATTAGACTTGACAGTGTCACCAATGTTGTCTAAAATAGAAGTCCATCTATTTTTTCCAACTTGACCAATCATCCATAAATAGCATCCTGCAACTCATAGACATGATCCATATGTCTAAAAATAGACATAGTCTAAAAATAGACTTTGCGCCATAATTTGCCTGCAGGCCCACTTATTGAAGGCGACTCTTTTCACTAAGCTCCATCATCTTGTTGCAATCTCAACAGATCGCAGTGAGATCGCTTGGAGCGACATTGCAAAAAAACGTCGTTTAGGGCCTCAAAACGGCTCCGGAAGTTTAGGACCTGAAAAACTACCAAAAATAGTAAACTGTGCTACAATTTAGGAAACTAAAAAACTGAAAGAAACAATGGTGGGGGTCCACATGGAATAGGACGGTGGCCACCAATATCCACCTAGATCATTCCTCCCCCCTTAGGAAGAAATGGTCACCATTGTGATGAGATCCTCCATGAGATGGGGAAAATTCTACTGAACTTGGTCCCCAGTGAGCCATTTTCCTTGGTGTAGGAGTTGGCCAGCTTTGACAACTCGATAAAGTTGGATATTCTGTTGGCAAGTGTTCTTAATCTGTGTGTTCATGATCTGATCAGTTGCATCTTTTTCCATGCAGCATGGATTTAACTCTATTGTTGTGAGTTGTTCTGCAATATTGGATGTGTCTAATAATGGAGGAAAGTATGGTCGAATGCAATCCATATTGAACACTTCATGCAGGCCAAGGAATGGGGGAATGTTGAGCTCAAAATCATTATCTCGCATAGCCTTGGTGACGGTGTATGGCCCATTGAAGCGGGCGAATCTTGTGGTGGGGCCCAGTGAGGCGCTCCTTCTGCAGATGTAGCCAAACTTTGTCACCCACCTAGAACTTGTGTGGCACCATATGATGATCATGTCGCTGCTTATACTTATAATTGGCTTTATCCAATATTTCATGGATCTGTTGGAAGATGTGTTGAATGTGCTTAACGAAGCTATTTTCCTTGTCATCTTCGGACTAGACATGAGCCGAATATGCTTGAGTCGCTACAAATGGTATGGCCACATCAATGCGACATAGTGGCTCGAATCCCAATCCCGCTTGAAAAGGGTTCTGGCTAGTCGAGCTGTGGAGAGTCCAGTTGTAGCTATGTTTGACAGAGGGGAGACTCTCATCCCATGTGCATGGACGCTTTGAGTTGTACACGTGAAAAATGTGTATGATCATCTTGTTCACGACTTCTGTCTGGCCTTCAATTTGGGGATGGAAAGCTATGGACTTAGTGAGATTGGTGTCCAGCATGGACCAGAGACTAGACCAAAATGTAATGAGGAACTTGTTGTCCCAATTTGAGATGATAGATTATGCGATCCCAAAGTGTACCCACACTCATTCAAAGAAGATTTTAACAGTGGCTTCTGTTATGATACTCTTCTTACCGGCCACCATAATGGCCATCTTCGAGAATCTGTCGACCACCACAAAAACATAGTCGTTTCCATGCTTAGTAGAAGGAAGGTCTAACATGTAATCCATGGAGATTGATTCCCAAGGTCGACTAGGGGTAGGCAGCGAAGTATAGAGACCTTTCTTGATGGTCGGTTTGGCAATGGCACAGGGAGTGTAGGATCTGATGTACTTCCCAGCATCATTTCAATGACTCGTCCAATAGAAATACTATTGTAGTACTGCCACTATTTTCTCGACCCTGAAATGCCCAGCCGTCCTGACTGTAGTGTGCTTCCCAAATCATATTCGCACACTCGCTTGAAGGAACACAAAGGTGTCCTAGGTGGCATAACGGAGCATCCTATAGGTGAAAATATGGAACTTGCTAACCCTCCAAGAGCGTATGGTATGTGTGGCTGAATTTTGGTTCATTTTTGTAGAGAAGTTGCCAATCGGAAGTCTCATGCCCACAAGAGTTGAGCATGGTGGTTAACACCATGATCGGTGGTCAACTGAGGCAGCCTGCAACATTATTTGTGCTACCCTTCTTGTACTTGATATTCAAATGGAATTGTTGCAGGTATGTGGACCACTTCTAATGGCGATCATTCTGCAACTTCCCTTATGTCTGTATGAACTACATGGGTCAGTGGTCTATGTGGATGACCGTTTCCTTCCCCAAAATGTAATGCTTCCATTGTCAGCAGGCCTGCACAATGGAATAAATCTCTTTGTCATAAGTGGGATACCTCCAGACTATGTCTGAAAGTGTCTCACTGTGATATGCCACTGGATGCCCTTGTTGAGTAAGGACTGCCCAAATAGCATAGTCAGAGGCATCTGTCTCGATCTCAAATGGTTGTTGTAAGTCTGGTAACGTGAGCACTGGTGCGGAGCAGACACAATGTTTCAACTTTGTGAATGCCTTTTGTTCAGATTCATACCAAAATAATTTTTATTTCACTCCTCCTTTCGTGACTTTACTCAAGGGCCAAGTGATATGAGAGAACCCCAACATGAACCTGTGGTAGTAATTGGAAAGACTAATAAAGCTCCGGAGCTCTGTCAGAGTGGTTGGGGCTGACCAATCACGAATGACTTGGATCTTGGCTAGATCCACATGCACCCCCCATTCATCAACAATGTATCCCAAATACTGAACTTGGGTCATGCCAAAAGTGTATTTCTCCAAATTGGGACACATCTTGTGTTGCTGCAATGTTTGGAGAACCTATCAAATGTGGTGGAGGTGGTCTTCCCAACTTTGGTTGAAGATCAAGATTTTATCCAACTATACCACTACAAATGAGTTAGTGAATGGCCACAACATGTCATCCATAAGCCTCATGAAGGTTGCAGAAGCATTCATCAACCCAAAAGGCATAACCAACCATTCGAAAAGGCCCTCCTTGGCTTTGAAGGCAGTCTTCCACACATCAGAGGGTTCGATTGGTACTTGGTGATATCCGAACTTCAAGTCGATCTTGCTGAAATATTATTTCCCCTTAAGTTGGTCTAGAAGGTCATCAATCTGCAGGATTAGGTACCTATTCCGGACAATGATCTTGTTTAGCACCCAATAGTCAATACAGAGTCTCCAAGTCCCATCCTTCTTCTGTACCAACATGATCAGGCTCCCACAAGGCAATGAACTCGACTGAATATGACCTTTCTATAATAGCTCCTAAATTTGACTCTTCATTTCATTGTTCTCCAGAACATAGTGTTGATAGATTTTTCGATTGGGTAATGACATACCTGGGGTCAAATCGATGGAGTGCTTGACCTCACAGTGTAGAGGTACCCCTGCGGGGGATTTGAAGATGTCCTCGTACTCCTCCATGACCTTGTCCATTTATTGTTGTCGTGCGGAGGGGCCCTATCTAGAGGTCATGGCCACCGTCTTCTTCTTTCCTTGAGGGTGTATCATCAGGAAAACAAATTTCGCGGTTTTTGAAATGAGCTTACTACATTGTTTTACACAAACCAGAGAGACGACGGTAGATGATGCTACCTCCAGTATCCTGTACAACTTGTTTCCCAATGTAACAATAACAACACGAGGCCTTGATTCATACACATCATGTCCCTTCCACAAGTATGGTTGACCTAATAATACATCACAAACATCAATGGGAGCAACTTCACATAATACCTCATCTGTGAAGGGCTTGATGTTGTATGGAAGGTGACATTATTGGCTCACGTGAAGATCTCGTCCTTAGTGAAGCCACGTGATGGTGTATGGATGTGGGTGTGTTGTGGTTGGTAAGCCTAGTTGCTTCACGACCTCTGCTATTATGAGGTTCTTTTGGCTCCCGCTGTCGACAATGAACTATAGCGACGAACCCTTTACTCACATCTGGGAGTGGAAGAGATGCTCCTCCTCCTCTAGATCTTCGGGTTCCTCCTTTTAGATCTTTGTGGTGGCGACGGTGGCGTTTGGGTCAACATCAATAATATGCTTCCCTTTGTCATTCCACTTATCAGGTTCTAACTCAGAGTCAGAACATGCATTTGATTCTAAAGCCCTTAATTCGGCCACCAATGACTTCTTGGCCCGACACTCACTTGTGTTAGGGGTGGAGCTCTTATGGAACTCACACCATTTTCCCACATCCTTCTTCGAATTTGCAAAGTTGTCCTTTTCTTGTGGCCTTGGTGGGTTGTCCTGGGCCATCCTACCTTGGCTTTGTCCTTTATTCTATAGTTTAGGGGCAGCTTTCCCTTACTTCGGATTCGTAGATCCAAAGTCTCACTTCTCTTATTTAAACTTCTGCTCGATCTTAACAGCATATCGATATGTCGTGTCGAGCAAGGAGATGTCCAGTAACTCCATCTCGTCATGGATGTATCTATGTGGGTAGCCACGATACTTGAGTACCAAATGTTTCTCAAAATCCTTGATACCCAACTTTGTGCGAAGGGTATGAAAAAAATTGGTAAACTCCAACACATCTTGGTCCCTTCCCTGTCACAGCATGGTCCACTTTATGTATTTGTCCTTGTAGCTCCCGACAGGGTAGTACTACTCCTTAATGGCGTACTGGAATGAATTCCAAGTGGGAGTGAAAAAAAACAGTGAGGTCATACTTTCATCCTTCTTCTCATAATAGGTTTCCCACCAGTCCTTGATATGGGGGGCGACTTTGAGAAGAGCAAAAGTAATCTTTTCTCGGCTGGAAAAAATCATGAACAGAAAAATATCCTTCTAGTAGATTCAACCATTTATCTACTTTGTCTTCATCTATTTAGCCCTCAAATATGGGAATGTCAAAGTTTACTTGGACCTTAAAAGGTGTGGAGCCTACAAAGTGACTGTTGGATGTGGATGCGCCGCCGGTGGGCAACCATTGAAGGATCTAGTCAAAGTTATCCATCATCGCGTTCCTTTGTTTCTCGAGGGCCTCCTTGAGAAATATTTTGATAGGATCTCCTGCTCCCTCGTCCTTATTTTCTTGACCCATGGGAGGCCATCGGGATTTCCAATGCTAGTCTTGCAAAGGTCTGACCAGTTCAAGCCCTAACTCCTTATATCTCGACCTCATTGGGGACATGCAAAGAAAAATAGAGAAACAGCAGACTGCTCTAATACCACTGATCTGAATTTAAACAGGAATACAACAAATTACGGATATAAACATAAATACAGATATGCAGCAAAAATAACACTATCTCTCATTAATATCAAATAATGAAATATGCTTACAAACAGAATGGAAATGAGACTAGCTCGGGTGACGGTAGATTATCTCTAAGAAGAGATGTTGCGCCTACATGACTCTAAAATGAGTTACAATGAGGCTCAAGGGAATTTTTATTATTGAACAATGAGAGAAAACCCTAAGCAACCAAAACCCTAACCTGAGGATATGTAACACCAAGAGTTTATGGGCCCCATTGGGGTTAGTAGGGCGGGCAACTTCCCACGGTTGTATCTTGGTCATATTATCTTCGTTTGATGCGCTTGATACCTCGTTATAAATATATCTCTAAGGACTATAATTGAAAATATGATCTTAGTGAGATCACTTGGAGTGATATTCCCAAAAAAACGTCATTTAGGGCCTCAAAACGGCTCCAGAAGTCTAGGACCCGAAAAACTGCCAAAAATAGTAAATTGTGCTACAATTTAGGAAACTAAAAAATTGAAAGAAAAAATGGTGGGAGTCCACCAATATCCACCTGGATCACTTGAATAACCTTGCTTTCATTATCCATTGCACACTTTTAGTAGACAGTAGGGCTATCCTTCAACCCTTGTAGTGGTCAACCACATAGTACCTATATCCTCCTCCTCAAGAACTATGCATTATGCATTCCTGGTGGGAAATCCTGTCATCCCTGCCTCCTGAAACTTTGTACTACACCTAATCATGCCTCCTCCCTTGACATTGTGCATTGCACACTCCTAGTGCCCAATCCTTCACTTCTTGCCTCTTAATCCTATGCATTGTGCTCTATAAAGCCTCTTTCTCTCTAAACTTGCACACTGTCCCATCACAGTCAATATCTTACATGAACATAAGGTAGAATAAGTGATTTTGGGACTAATATTCTCTTGGAATGGGTGAGCTCCATTTTTAGGTACTTTTATCCTAACATGCTAGATAATGTTCAAGGATGTCATCAAGGAAATATGCTAAGACAACACTTGTGGAGTTGAAACATAAATATACCATTATGTAGAAGATAGAGGAACTCTAAACTACGATAGATTGATAATGACTCATGATGATTTAGAATGTCTCAATACCATGCTCATAACCTTTTGAGGATGAAGATAAATTACATTTCATATCCATCATGAGGAGTGAAAGACACATCAGTAGAGAAGAGAACTTGACATCAACAAATTACAAAAGAGTCTCATGTCACATGTCACCAAATGACCATTAACATAAACATGTATTTTTCCACATCTTAGTGATATGTAATTTTATAATTATCAAAATCAGATATGTGGAAACCCAAGCGTCACACATGGAATGTAAATATTTATTAGGAAGCCCAATAGTCATGTAGGAACTCAAAAATCACATGGTATCTCAAGAGTCATGAGGGAGGTCAAGAGTCATAAGAGAGGTAAAAGATAACCTCATTTGTTATAAATAAACCCTCATAGCTCAAGCAAAGGATTTTTCACCTTGGCTTCTCAATCTAGGCATAGGTGAGAATATCTTACCTTTGAGGAGGAAGTAGTGGCTTAACGTTCCATTATTAGGCCTAGCGATTCATCGTTGTAATTGTGTATCTTAGAACTTTCAGTTAAGCGGTTCAAGATGTTAAATTTGAAACACTTTCATGCATCTATTGTGAATGTTGTAAGACTATTATTTCATTGTTTGCGGTGTATGTTCATGTTTATATATACTAAGGAAAATGAACTATTTCATTGGCTTTACTATACATCTTTTAATTGTGAATTTCTTTCTTTCATGATCATTGTTTCTCTGTGAACTATTTCACAAGATAATTAACAATTCATTTAGATATATGTGTGTGTCTTTATTAGGATAATATTGTTACTCTTCTTCTAAAGACTCACCTTCTCTTTTCTATATGTGAAAGAACCTTTATTCACATTTCAATTGAGTGCTTCACAAGCATAACTTACTTGATTGTCTTGAAAGTATATGCATACTCCCTTATGTTGTTTATTGTAAACAAGAAAAATCTTTAAGATTATGGTTGTCAGGAATTTTTCCTAGATGGGGCTCCTACTGCAAATGGTGTGAGGTCTACATGGGACTTCATATCGATGAGACCCCCTATATGTTGGTGGTTTCCAAAGATGTCAACATTTTGGCACTAGAAGGATGGCCTGCCTTTGTATAGTTGATAACTCAAATCATTCACATAAAGAACCTTTAGTTCAAGGTAGTAATTCTTCGAGTGCGACTCCAACCCACATATTCGAGAAAGAAGATTCATCTCACTAAGTTCCAAAGCATGCTTACGAGGTTATTTACGAGAAACTTTGGAGGATTTGACCTATCACCTGTCAGTTTGATAGAACTCTTATATTATTCCTTGTTACGTTTGTTCTTCCTTATAAGAAATCTTCGAAAGAGACAAACCACTGTGGTTTTCTAGTTTCTTTAGTTGAGGATTTGGTTACTTCTACCCTTGAAGATTTAGTTGACTCACATGAAGAATATGATTATCAAGGGGATATTCCATAACCTATTGGGGAAAATATAGAGGGATATGTGGGGAACTTTGATTTTTCATATGACAAACTATTGAGGGACAATGAACAACCAAACAATAACAAAAACATGAATAGTAAAGAGGAAGATTCTTCAGAATTAGATATTGAGGAGGAATAGAATGAAGACATGGCTAAGGACTAATTGAGAACATGACAACATGTCATCACCAACCAATAAAAGGACAATAAGTCATAGTAAGTAACAAAAGGAACATCTTTCTTTTATATAATGAATGAAATTAATGGACATAATTTCCACTTACCTCAAGAAGATTGCATAGATCACTCACCATAATACTCCACAACCACCATAATTCTATGATGTGATCTATACCATCAACCTATGATTTCATTATCCTAATTAAAATATTTCACCCCCGTTAACTATTCATTCAATCTTGTACCTAGTAGACTATATGAAACCTGAGCAATAACAATGGGGGGTTCATTGAATAACATAAAGCCCAAAAATTCCCTCTTTTTATAATATTATGACAACATTTCAGAAAATTTTCAAGCCACGGGATGGATTAGGTATATTGAGAGATTATAGGGATATGATGATGTTATTTGCCTTGAATTTTACTCAATTTCCAACATGTTAGGTCTATGGTAGTGGGAATAGTTGTCCAGGAAAATGAAGAAACCATAGAAACAATGTCTAGGCTACAAAAATTTAGAGAGTGATGGAATTTTAGGAAAAATATGAAACCATAATTGATGGAGTAGTTTCTCAAGCCAGAAGAGGATTTGGTCAAGAACTAAAGTGGATTGGACAAAAGGTATCTACCAACACCCTAGACGTAGCTGTCATTGGGAATAGATAATTTTCATATCAAGGGTTCCATGGGGTCATCTATTAGCACCACCTAAGGCTGCTAGATCACTTGACCAATTAACAACTAGTCAACATACCCTTCTTCCTTTGGAAGACACTCTAACAGATGGCCACCAACACTTGAAACTCTAATTAGCTAAAGGATTCCCTTCCACATCATGGATCAATCAAATTACTTATGGAACATGCACTACAAACATTTTTTTTCATCTAGAATGATGTAGTGAAAGCACTGGGGTTGCAAGTTGAAGCATCACTAGCAGAAGCAACAATTGTTGCAACTCCACTAGAAGTTACAATTGCTACAACTCCACCAAAATATGCAGCTACTAAAATCCCTAAGGAGGTATTTTTTGCAATTCTCATATTGGCTTGTTGGGGACGGACCCAGGTTCAGAGTTTATTAGCCAAACAAATCCTTGTACTACTAGCACTTTCAGCAACAGTCTACGTAGCGTGGACTGAGGCCTCACCCGAAGCAGTATGGGGGGATGCTGGAACCAGGTTTTCGCACCCTTGAGATGTCTGAGGGGGTTGATTTAGTCCAACTGTGAATACCTTGGCGCACTTCCCTTAACTGCAAGGCCTTCGCGCCCTGTCATATTCGCCTTCGCGCAGCCCTAGCCAGGGGTTGAGGAGCTTTTGCGCTGCTAAAGCAACTATCTACGCTATTTCCCCAAGTTACACTATGGATCTTACTTATCTTCTTATAACAGTTAGTTATCTTTGCGTAAACAGATATTTTATCTTATATTTATTCAACACATTCATATAGGTTCATGCAGTAAATAAATAGTAAGCTTGCAATTCATACCCAATATACTTCAATGCATAAAATAGGAAAAGATACACATAAATATTGTAAAACTTCTCTTTATTAATGCTTCAACTGGTTACAGATTCAACCTGCCCTACGCACTCAGCTGCAGGGGTCCGCGCACTCAGCTGTGAATTACTAGGCCTTTTCGCACTTAGCTGCAGAGCCTTTTCCTACTCTACGACCCAAAGACATGACTCTACACTTCGACTCAATGCTCTTGGATTGATTTCCTCTCTTCTTCAATTTTCTGTTTACACTTAGAGTATCGCTCTATTTATACAATCCCATGGTCCACAGACCATGGGTAGATCTCTCAATCTGACATTACATTACAAAAATGAGGGCGGAAAACCCTCTGACTCATTTACCGTGTTCGCGCTCCACGCCCACAAATCACGGAGTCTTTACAATGGACTTAGACAAAACTTGGGCTTTAAGCCCCAAAACTTGCCTTGGGGGTATCCCATGCCCAACAGGCCCCCAACACAAACATCGTGACTCTCCCTCAAGTCACTATGTCGGTGTAGAGATCTTCGCATGGAGACCTCCCAACTCTGCTCAAATTGTTGCAAGGTCGATAACGCACTAAGAGGGGTTGCCTGCTGAATCTCCTGTACTCATTGTTTTGAGACCACAGTGTCGGAACTGCTCCTCTATATCTATTCTTGCATCCCTTGCATCTGCGCGAGCTTGCCTTCAATTATTGCTATGATTATGAAGGCCTCGTCAATCCAAGGCTGAACACACGCATTCAAAACTACTACTTTGTGTCGCGCTACATCTACTTGGTCTTTAAGCACTTTGGCCTGTTGCATTCACGTGAGCCTCTGAGTGAGGGCCACCATCTGCGCAATCCCTTTGATGTTGTCATACTACTTCTGTAGCTCATGTGCCTCTATTTCTAAGCATTATATGTTCAGGTCCTCTTGCAAATTTCTGAGGACCTCGAACTATTCTTCCAACATTCTGGTGCAGTCCCTTACTGTACTGTTGATTTCCTCCATCCCTGATGTAATGGCGCCGGCGCATTGTTCCCTTACCTCTGGAGAAGTTGAAGGCCATGCCTTCAACCGCAGCTTTGTTATCTAAAGGTTGAACCCCAGCTGAACCTTGGCCATTTCTTCTCATGCCTCGCACACCCCTGCCACTAATCTTTGGATGAGCACCTCTGTTGGCGCTTCTGCTGGGATGGCCAGCTTAGGGACCATCTCACAGGCTTCTCCAATTACCTATACCATCTGGCTGTTCTGAGACACGACCTTGTCACGCTGCAAGCTCAACTGCTCCATGTTGATCTTCTGTTCACTCAACTCTTGTAGTGCGCGGCTCTCTTTAGCCCGCAATTCTACAGTAATCCCATCCTACAGAACATAGAGCGTCTCCCGAGGGAGCACAACCATGTTGATCCCTATTCCTTTCAATGTACTGACCATAGGCCTGTCGGCCTCATTTGTTGTAACCAGTGCTCCTTCTAGCAACACTATTGTGTTAGTCATACGAGCGCGCAACATTTCCTCGGCTACAGTTGTTCCTACTACGAGGCTGGTCGAGAGAGTACCAGCCTAACGAGTGTACACCTACAACTCCTGAATCTGTTCTCGAAGGGCCCCCAACACAATCTGATTCGCCTCCGCAAAGTTCAGGAGGGCCTTTATGGTGACATTGCACACCGTCTCTCCTATATCATGCAGATCCCCTCAGTAAGGGTGATCGAGTCGATAGACAGCTTAGATTCTTTTACCTTCTTGTGCGACCCCATTTTCTCTCTCGAGTGTTGGCACTTCAATATTGTCAATGTTGTCTATGGTTCCACACCGCCCTCCTCTACCTCTGTTTCCATATCTTTCTCCTGCTCAGGTGAATGCGACTTCTGGCCCTCATGCTCCTTCTCTGTTGCCTTCTGTGCTATTGTTGCAACATTTTTTTGTTCTGTTGTTGTTTGCATAGCGTCCCGCACCTTTGTTGTTGCGGCATTTTGTTGTTCTGCTGCTGTCTGCGTAGCATCTCGCACCTTTGCTATTGTTGTTTCTTTTCTTCTCTTTTCTGCCAACTGTGCCTTGCGCAGTTTTGCCTCCTCTTTCTTTTTCTACACAGTAGACTTTTCCACTGTAGAGATGTTTGGAGTGCGCCATTCTGGTGGCCACGTCTCAAGTACACCAAAGATCACATCATCTATGGCTATATAGGGTAGTTCATTCCACTTCTTTGTCGGATCTTTGCACGCCCTGAGGTAGATATGATGAAAGTCTGTTTTAAACTCTGCAAAAATTTGTAGGATGTTGTAGACAATGGGTGATAACCACGGCTTGTGGTTAATCCCCATCCGGATGTTCATCTCCATGAACGCCTAGAATATTTTGATGTCGTAGATGCGGTACATGTCTTTAGTAGCCCACAGCAAGCATACTTTGTGCCCTCCAGGAGCTCCCTTGCAATTGTGGGGAACTTGTTGTCCTCAAGCAATTCCCCGGCCACCAACATTATGGACAACAAAAGCAATGCATAGTGGAAAGTTTTTCCTTGTTCCTGTGCCTCGCGGCAATTCTCCAGGAACTCATTGCACAAGAACTCGGACCAGTTAAACTGGAACCCCTCTACGCACTGCTCGACAAGTGGAACCACTGGCGTGGGCACCTCATCCGCGCGACACTTCCACATGGCCTTACCTGCCAGTATCTGAGTCACAACTCTGACTACTTTGCTGTAGATATTAGAGATTACATAGCCCCTCTTTTTCTTCTTCATCTTGTATTTCTTTTTCATTGCCTCCGTGATGGCCAGATCACTGCTCCTACCCTCTGAAATGTTTGCAAGGTCCTCTCCTTTACACGGGAGTCGAGTAATTCGATGGATTATGTTGTCCGTCATGGGGATGGGCTCCTGCAGCCACAAACACCCACCATGCACCAGGCAGAGCAGCTGCTTGAGGACGAAGATAGTCACTAGGGCGCGATGGTAATGCAGCACCCAGAGCAGGTTCAACAACCCTGCCTTTTCGACTCCACATAACCACTTGTGCAAATCAAACTCTATGACTCCCACCATGGTGTGTTTCTTTGGCTTCATGAGGTGCGTGGTCACCAAGTGAGGGAATTTCTCATGTTCAGTGAGATCCTAGTCTTCAAATTTTAAGCTCGACGCCCTTCCCAAGTGTGTTCCTTCAAAAATGATATCGTCCAAGAGGAGTGGAATCTGTAGAGAGCTTTTTCTCTGATCGAAGTCCTTGGGCACCTTTGTCTTCCCCTTCCACAGAGGGACATATGCAACACTTGTTCTTGTTGAAATACTTGGCCCCCTTAAGTTGGTCCAGCAGGTCATCAATCTGTGGGATTGGATACCTGTTCCTAACAGTGATTTTGTTTAATGCCCGATAATCAATGCAGAACCTCCAGGTTTTGTCCTTTTGTACCAGTACAATCGAGCTCCCACAAGGTGAGGAACTTGGTTGGATGTGCCCTTTTCGCAACAACTCCTGGATTTGTCGCTTGATCTCTTCATTCTCTAGAATGGAGCATTGATATATCAGTCTACTTGGCATAGGTGCTCCGAGAGTCATATCGATTGAATGCTTGACCTAAAAATGCAAGGGTACCCATGTGGGTGAGGAGAATATGTCCTTGTATTCTTCCATGACCGCATCCACCTACTTTTGCTGCTTGGAGAAACCCTTCCCGAGGCCTATTGACGTGGCTACGACCTTCCCTTTGCTTTGAGAGTCAATCATAAAGAAAACAAATTTCCCAGTCTGGGAGATGACCTTACTGTATTTATTAGCAAATATCAAAGAGATGTTGGTACATGGGGCCACCTCCGATATCCTGTATAACTTAGCACCCAAAGAAATAAAAACAAAGCAAGGTCTAGACTCATATACAACATGTCACTTCCATAAGTATGGTTGTCTTAACAATACATCACGAACTTCAAGAGGAGCAACATCAAACAGTACCTCATTCGTGAAGGGTTTGATGTTGTAGGGAAGGCGACATTGTTGGATGACACGACGATATTGTCCTTGGTGAAGCCAACTGATTGTGTCCAACTGTGAATGTGTTGTGTCGGTAGACCCAGCCACTTCATGACCACTACTGAAATGAGGTTCTTTTGGCTCTTGTTATCGACCATGAACTGTAGCGGAGAACCCTTCACCCACATCTATGAGTGGAATAGGCACTCCCCCTCTTCCAGATATTCAGGCTCAATCTTCTTGATCTTCGTGGTGGCCACCATGCCATTGGGTTCCAAATTAATGATCTACTTCCCATTCTCATTCCCTTTTTGGGTTTGAATCAGAGTTGGAACATGCGTCGGACCTATTGAGTCCCAAACTTGCATCTTTCCTACACCTTTTTCTAGCTTCTTCCCATTCATCTGAACCTCCTAAGTCATCAGTATCATTGCATATTAGTTAAAAAACGGCATTTAAAGTGGTTTCTTGACTATGTGTTTGTGTTGCTATTTGAACTAGATTTTTATTTATAAGCTGCGGAATCTTGTCACTTTCCGCAGCCAACCCAACTTTCCGCAGTTGTTTTGTCAAAATATATATTGCAGGTGCCTTCAAGCGAATCGAGCCACATGGGCAAGTTGCAAACGACGTGGACATGGACCGAGTCCTATTGGCTCAGTTGAATTCATCAAAAGAGGCCATAGTCAACGGTGGGAAAAGCGGTGGTCAACTTAAGAGTCCTACGGTGATAAAACTTTGTTTTTCACCACGTGAAGCTTTGCATGGTTGTTCCTAAATCTTAGGGGACAAATCAACACCTGTGGACTGCTCCATGAACCGAATCCAATAGCCACCCTCCAAAGATTTAATCTTCACGGCAGCCATAATGCTAAATTTCGGGACGTGGTTGTTTACGTGTCTTTTATCAGCGCAGATTGTAGGAAAGTAGTTATGTCATCCTCTGCTATAAATAATATGTTCTCATACACATATTAGTTAGCTTTGGTAATGTAATTTTGACTGTTAATGAGCCCACTGTGCCGTGACTTTATCTTTGTGTTATGACTGCATTTTAATACATGAGAAGACTCTGTTTATAAGCTCAATTCGTGGTTGATCGTTGATTGTCCGAGGATTGTGCAGAGGGCCCCTGCATAGGCCGAGGTTTTGTTTATTACTGTATAGTTTCATGCTTTATTTCTTTACGTTCCTTATGCCATAATCATTCACTTGTATATATATTGCATTTCTTATGGTATTAATGTTTGATAGTTGTCCATAGCTTTTCACGTTTTATAATGATGTTAACTGATCAGTGCCTTTGTTTCAGATTACAATAGGCAGCCCGGGCATTTACACATAGTTTTCTAATGACTAATGAATGGAATTATTCTTGTCCTTCTAC
This sequence comes from Pinus taeda, assembly GCA_000404065.3. Classification (NCBI taxonomy): domain Eukaryota; kingdom Viridiplantae; phylum Streptophyta; class Pinopsida; order Pinales; family Pinaceae; genus Pinus; species Pinus taeda. Next base: position 20,106 of record APFE031337845.1, read on the forward strand.
TGATTCATTTCCTTTAGTTTTTAGTTCGAGCACTATGTTATTTATTTCAGTTTTGCTCATTTACTCTTCTGCAAGATAGATATTAAATTACTCATGTCATTGTCAGTTACCTCCTAAAGCCAGAGTGAGTCGAATGGTGAGGGATTGAAGTATGAATGCGTAGTTTGATATTAGTTTATTTTTCTGCAAGTTAGTTATTAAATTGCTCATGTCATTCTCAGTTACCTCCTAAAGCCAGATCGAGTCAAATGGTGAGGGATTGAAGTATGAGTGTGTAGTTTGATATTAGTTTTATTTTCTACAAATTAGATATAAGATTGCTCAAGTTCTTTATGATTACCTCCTAAAGCCAGAGCGAGTTGAATGGTGAGGGGTCAGAATATGAGTTGATGTAATGTGATTTTAGTTTACTTTCTTTGTAATTTTTGGATTTCTTTGAGTTCAGTTTTTCTTATATTTTTACGGCAGCAAGGATACTGGGTTTCATGGTCACTAGCTCACTGTTGTTTAATTAGAATAGTGGCACATTTTCACTCTCTTTTAGGAATTAATTTCATCATTGCATGTTTTAAAACCTTTTTTTTTAAGTTTGAAGTTTTGAAAATCATTTTAAAGGACATCATTGCTTTGAACATTTATATCATACTTGTCTTTTAGAATTTCCATCTCACATTAGAGAATTAACATAAATAAACCCAAAACAAAACAAAAACTCAAAAACGACAAAAAAGTAAGAAATAAGTTATCTTGCACATATAGTGTGCTGCACTTCAACAGTTTACGACTCTTGGATTGACAATTAATACAGCAATTTAGGACACTCTAAATTGACAAACATTTTGGCGCTGTTACCGGGGAAGTGTAACTAGGTAGCCAATTTCCTAAAAAAAAAACAATAAAAAGAAGGGAAAATTTGATAACTTCTTGAAGTATGCTCTCCTCTTGCACTTGGTGTGATCTGGAGGATCAGAAAAGAGAGTTATTGGTTCAATTATTTCTTAAGTATGCTCTGTTCTTGCACCTAGTGTGACCTGGAAGATCAGAAAGAGAATCATTAGCCCAACTTAAAATAAAAAATAAAAAAATAACATGCATAGAGCAAGAGATTCTAGGGGAAGGTTTATAGCTAGAGCCAAGAGTTTGATTTTCACAACTCCATCTTCTTCAAGGCATAGACAAGATTCACCCCCATCTACCCCTAGCCTTAAGATTCTTGGAATTCAAGGAGCAGCTGAATTAGAGGATTCTCCTACACCATCTACCAAATCTCATTTAGAGGAAGACCCTTTGTTTACTTCTACAGGAGAGCATATTGTAATTCAAGAAGTAGAATCACCTGAAGAAGAAAAGGAAGAAACTCCCTCTCATCCTCCCTTAATAGAAGAACTAGAGGACTCTGAGGACTCTGAAGAAATTATCATGACAGAGGAAGTAGTAGATGGATTTGGAGGTAGAGGTAAAGGTAGAGGAGGAGGAAACAATGGAGGAGGAAATGGAGGAGGAAGAGGTAACAACGGAGAAAATAGGGTTGGGGATAACTCATTTGGATTCCCTATAGCCGATGAGGAAACTCATACAACAATGAAAAACATTTCACCATTTGTCCTCCCAAACTTTCATGGGTTCAGAAGTGAGGATCCCGAACATTTCTATTTGAGTTTGAAGTCTTGTGTCGAACCTATGATTATATGGAAGACTCTCAAAAACTCAAACTATTTCCTTCAACATTAAAAGGAGCTGCTTTGAAATGGTTCATGGGATTAGCCACTCAGTCTATTAATAGTTGGAATGATATGAAACAAACATTCTTGGATAGATACCTGGACTATTGCATGCCCACCAATCATAAGGATGAGGTATTCAAGATGACGCAAAAAGAAGATGAAAACTTGGAGGATTTACTTGAAAGATTTCAATACAACTTAAAGAGAGCAAAAATGAGTAATTTAGATGAGGAAACCTTGAAAGCCCTTCTATTGAAAGCCATTAGAGATGAATGGATAGACATTTTAAACATGATGGGAAAGGGAGATATCTCTCAACTTCCACTTGATGACATAGCAGAACTATGTGTCCATCTCTTAAGGGGAAAATCTAAAACTGCAAAAGGGCCTAGAGATCCTTCTCTGATTAGAGCAAATAAATCTGCAACCAGTTCAATAAGTAGGGCAGATATTGGCAATATGCTTGATGAGTTCAAAACTAATATTTTAGGGAGCCTTAGTGAGCAACTAGACACCCTTAAAATACAAAATAAGCAGAAGCTGAAGCTTTGGCCATCCTTTTTCCAAAATGTAGGAAGAAACATGCTCTAAGGGAATGTCCCTTGGATGCAAAAGTTGTAGAAACATGTATGATTTGCTCAGAAAGCCATGAGACCAAGGATTGTCCTTCAATTCTTGGGCTCAAAGCTATTTTCAAGAAGATCCAAATTCAGTGGAGTCTCTCTATTTTGTTACAAGGAGACCATGGCAGGGGCAACAAAATCAAGGGTTCAACAATCCTATGAACTTTCAACCCCCGCCAAATTGGAATCCTTGGCAACAACCTTGGGCCCAATCTCAAAATCCATATCAATCATGGGTACAAGGTATGCAAACTTCTTATGGGAGATTTGCTCAATTTTATCAATATCCTCCATCTTTTCCAAATCAACAAGCTCCACAACTTCCAAATCAAAACCCACAACTTTCATTACCATTTCCACAACAAAAACAAACTCCTCAACAAAATTCTCAACTCTTGCTTCCATTCCAACAAAAATCAAATCAACTACCTTCCCAACCATTGCCAAATCCCAATAATAAAAATCCTCAAAATGCTTACATGGTAGAAGGACAACAATTTCCTACCTATCTGATTGTTCCTCTCAATGATGTACAACTCAGATCTGGTAGAGTTTTAGAAAAACCTTCTATAGATGCTCAAAAGCAAAGTATTTTTGAGGAATATTCTCTTGAAGCCAATAAAGGTTCTGAAGCATCTCTTCAAAACCCAAACACTCAAAAAGAAAAATAAAAAGAATCAAACCCCACAACTCCTATAATTGAGCAACCTGCATCTTCATCCACACCTCCTTTTCCTCAAAGGTTAGAAATTGACAAAGGAGTGGAAAAACAAATCTTGTTGCCTGACTATGATTTCCTAGATGAATTAAAGAATGTCTGTATCAAGATTCCCTTGCTACAAGCCATTAGAGAGATTCCTATTCCAGCAAAAACAATAAAGGAGTTGAGTCTCAAAAGACCAGGAAGTAAACTAAGAGATACAAGAAGAATCCACCTAGTAGGAAAAATTGTAGATATCATGATGGGAAAAATTACCATGCAGAAGTATGTAGATCCTGGTAGTCCAATTGTCAAGACACATATCAATGGGGTAGAAATTCCAAATACTTTGATTGATTTAGGGGCTGATATCAACATTATGAGTAGACAGACTATGGAACAGCTAAAACTTCCTAATCTTATTTTTACACCCACCTTACTGCAACTTGTAGATCGATCTATAATCAAACCAGATGGTGTATTAGAAGATATTTT
>APFE031337845.1:23657-51434 GCA_000404065.3 Pinus taeda
AAGCATCTCTTCAAAACCCAAACACTCAAAAAGAAAAATAAAAAGAGTCAACCCCCACAACTCCTATAGTTGAGCAACTTGCATCTTCATCCACACCTCCTTTTCCTGAAAGATTACAAATTAACAAAGGAGTGGAAAAACAAATCTTGTTGCCTGACTATGATTTCCTAGATGAATTAAAGAATGTCTGTATCAAGATTCCCTTTCTACAAGCCATTATAGAGATTCATATTCTAGCAAAAACAATAAAGGAGTTGAGTCTCAAAAGACTAGGAAGGAAACCAAGAGATACAAGAAGAATCCACCTGGTAGGAAAAATTGCAGATATCATGATGGGAAAAATTACATGCAGAAGTATGTAATCTTGGTAGTTCAATTTTTCAAGACACTATCCAATGGGGTAAGAATTCCAAATTACTTTGAATTGACTTAGGGGCTGTTTCCACATTATGAGTAGATAGACTCTGGACACAGTAAACTTCTAATCTTCTTTTACACCTACACTGCAAATTGCAGATCGATCTATAATCAACCAGATGGGTGTAATTAGAAGATATTTTAGTTCTCCTTAGTTTTTGGAATATCAGTAGATTTAATGATTTTTGCTCCCAAGAGTAATCTAGGAGGGCCACTCATTATTTAGGAAGACTTGGCTAGAAAACTGTGGCTTTCATTAGTTGTAGATCTGGGGGATATGTACATTTTTTATGGTATTTCGACAAAGAATTCATTTGTATCTCCCCAAGCAATTAAGGAAGTAAGGAGAAATGAATGGGTCGATGATGAGGATTATACAACTGTTTTACCAATTCTGACTCAGTGAAGATAGTCAAATTCTGAACACATTAGAAAATTTTGAAATATCTTCAGAATATGACCACACACAATTTCAGTTAGATTCTGACATTGAGTATCTATCATCTAGACAAATGCCTCTTTACTCTATCGAAGAGTTTGGTAGTTCCGCCATTGAAATTTTTCCAGGTAAAACATTGAATATCAACAAAAACTTGGAAAAATCACAACAGGGAGAGCTAACCAAAATCTTACAAAAACATTCTACTGCATTTTCATGGGAATATACTGATATGAAAGGTATTTACCCTAAGACTTATATTCATCACATCTACATCGAGGAAAATAGTAGACCAATCAGACAACCTCAGAGAAGGATGAATCCAAACCTTAGGGAAGGATGAATCCAAACCTTAGGGAGATAGTGAAATAAGAGCTCCAAAAAACTACTCAATGTAAACTTCATTTATCCAATTCAGATAGTCGATGGGTTTCTCCTTTGGTTATAGTACCTAAAAAGAATGGTAAATGGAGAGTATGCATTGATTACAGGGAATTGAATAAAGCAACTTTGAAGGATCACTTTCCTTTTACCTTTATCGATCAAGTATTAGATACACTAGCAGGCAAAAAGTACTTTTCATTCTTGGATGGTTTTAGTGGCTATAATCAAGTTCAGGTAGCACTTGAAGATCAAGATAAGACCACATTTACTTGTCCATGGATAACTTTTTCTTACCGAGTGCTTCCTTTTGGATTATGTAATGCACTCGCAACATTCCAAAGAGCAGTACTAGGAATTTTTTCTGATCTAATCCATGATTGTGTAGAGGTTTATATGGATGATTTTACAGTTTATGGTGACTCATTTGAAGAAGCATTAGAGAATTTGGAAAAGTACTTATAAGATGTAAAGAGAACAAATCCTTTCATTAAGTCATGAAAAATGTTTATGATGTTACTGAAGGTATTGTTTTGGGACATCACATTTCAGGGGATGGATTAAAGTTGATAGATCAAAAGTTGAAGTCATCTCCAAGTTGCCTATTCCAAATTGTCAAAGAGATGTTAGAAGCTTTTTAGGATTTACTGGATACTATAGAAGATTTATAGAAAACTTCACTAAAATAGCATCTCCACTCTTCAAACTGCTTACAAAAGACTATGAATTCAAATGGGATCCTGATTGTCAAACAACCTTCAAAACTTTGAAAACAAGAATATCTGAAGCACCTATCTTGAGAGGACCAAATTGGAAACTCCCTTTCCATATTTCTACAGATGCCTTAGATACAGCTCTAGGAGCCGTGTTGGGTCAAAAGGATTTAGTTCCTTATGCCATTTATTATACCAGTAAAAATTTGACTCCCACTGAGTTGAATTATATTGTGACTGAAAAAGAGTTCTTAGCCGTTGTTCATGCAATCAATAAGTTTAGACATTATATAACAAGCTATGAAACTTTTGTCCATACTGATCATTCTGCTATTAGATATCTAATGAACAAACCTGTTACTAATGGCAGAGTTACAAGGTGGCTCTTACTGTTTGAAGAATTCAATATTACTTTGTTGGATAGACCAGGGAAACAAAATACAGTAGCTGATTTCTTGTCTAGGATCCAATAGTAAAGAAGATTCTCCTGTAGAGGATAAGTTTCCTCATGAATATTTGTCTGCAGTAACTACTAAGACTCCTTGATATGCAAATATTGCTAACTATTTGGTTATAGGGAAACTACCTCCACATCTATTTCCTAGTGAAAGAAGAAAAATTATTCAGGAGAGTTCAAAATATTCATGGATTTCTAACTAATTGTTTAAAACAGGGCCAGATTTTGTGATCAGAAGATGTGTTAGGGAAGATGAAATGCCTGACATCCTCAAGGCATGTCATGATGAACCATGCGGCAGACACTTTGCTCACAAAAGGATGGCCTATAAAATCCTTTCTTTAGGATATCATTGGCCTTCCCTCTTCAAAGATACAAAATAATATGTCAAAAGGTGTGACAGCTGCCAAAAAGTAGGGAAACCGACTCTTTCAATTGAAATGTCATTGCAGCCACAGGTACTCATCAAACCCTTTGAAAAATGGGCTTTAGATTTCATTGGACCTATTAATCCACCATCTAAACAAAAGAAGTAATATTGGTATGTATGATTATGTCACTAAATGGGTAGAAGCCAAAGCATTACTTTCTGCTACTGAAAATTCAGTTGTTAGTTTTCTTTATGAGGATATTTTTACTCGCTTTGGCGTCCCAAGAGAAATTGTGACAGATCAGGGAAGTCAATTTACATCCAACATGGTGGAGAAGCTGATAGAAGAATACAAAATCAAGCACAAGAAATCTACTCCTTACCATCCGCAAGCAAATGGCCAAGTGGATTCTACAAACAAAGTTATTGAAAGCATCATCACCAAAATTGTTCATCTACACAGAAGAGATTGGGCAGAAAGGCTTCCTGAAGCCTTGTGGGCCTACAGAACTACATGGAGAAATACAACACGACATTCTCCCTATGAACTTGTTTATGGGAAAGAAGTTTTGCTTTCCATTGAGTTCCAAGTCAAAACCTTCAAGATGGCAGTTCAGTTGGGGATGGATCTATCAGAATCCCAAAAGCATAGAATGGAGCAGTTGAATGAGCTAGATGAGATCAGACAAGAAGCAATCCTAAGAACTGATCTAGTTCAATATCAAAGAGATAAGTGGCATGACAAATACATCAAAGAGAAAAAGTTTCAAGAAGGAGACTAGGCATTGTTATTCGATTCTAAGTTTAAAGACTTTAAAGGAAAATTTCAGACTCATTGGCTTGGGCCATATGAGATTGACAAAGTCTTTATCAATGGAGTAGTAAGAATCAAGACCATTGATGAATCTCAAACTCCTCTTATTGTGAATGGCCACATATTAAATATCTATCATAAGACACTCTCAAAAGAGGAACTTGTCAAAATATTTCAAGATAATTCCGCAATAGGGCTGGTGAAGAAGAATCCTTCTTCTCCACTAGCCTAGCCTTTGTTCTTTTCTGTTAAAAAAAGAAAAAAGAAAAAAAATTGTATAAGCCTAAAAACCAATCACTGATTGGCAGCCTTATACAGAAAATGTAGGGCGAAAATCAGGAATTCCTGACACCCTATATTTTCCAACAAAAAAAAAAAAAAAAAAATCTCTCTCATTTTTCATTCCACTCCACCTCATTCCCATTCCACTCCATCTCATTTCCATTCCACATCACTTCATTTCAACTCCATTTCATTCATTTCATTCCATTAATAAAAGTTTTTATGACCATTTTCCATCCAGCCAGTCATCGTTTATACATCTCATTCAATTATAAGCTTGTTGGGTCAGTATCCATAGTTAAAGTCAGTTTCCGCAGCTACTCACTGATTCCGCAACCATTTGGGTTTCTGCAGCCACCACTCTGTTTTTCAAAAAAAAATTACAGTCAGATGTTAGTTCAACAATCATGAAATCAAATGCAGGTATGAGGATATATTATGAAGACATAAGGCATTCAAAAGCACCAACGAGGAGCAACTGATTGAAGAGTAAAGAAAAATGACAAGAATTCCAAGGTATGAACAAAAATTTATTTCAAATGGCATTTTAACACATTTTTGCATAGTTATTAAATCACGAGGCCAACTATATGCAATGATTAACATAATCGCCTCTATAACCATTACATTCCACGACATTCCTCCATAAGCCATGCATTTATTTTCCAACGGTCTTATGATTAATTCCCGAATTTAACTCAAGTTTGGAAATATTCTCACACTCCATTTGTGATTATGGATCGTGGTTGATTTGACTACGGCTTCTTTCAGCCGCACAAAATCCGAAACCATTTTATAAACGTGCTTGCGTCCACTCTACAGCCACCCAATTTTAAATACTGTCGAATGTACTTTCTCCCCCTACTGTTCTATTGACCTCACGACTTCATTCCCACCATGCTCACATAAGCCTTCACCCCATTTTGTTCTCTGTTCCGCTTCATTCCGTGTACCTATTCTCTGATATCTACTTACAGTTGTTGGTCTCCTTCATAAACCCTGATCATCTCTGCTAATTCAGACGAGTTTTAAAAAACAGAAGGAAGGATGGGACGGTTGTTGAGGGCAGAACCAGAGGGACTCAAATTTATTGAAGAATACCCGCAAGTGAAAGATATATTGAAGAAGGCCAGGTGGGTACGTTTTATCCAGAAATTCAAAGGCTACCATAGGGATTTTACAAAGGGCTTTGCAAGGTCTTTTGATGAACTAGAGGTGGAAATTTGAGACCTAAAATTCACAGTAACTGAAGCGTCAATAACAGCTACCACAAAACTTCCCCAGGGAGGTGAACGTTGGTTTAAGAACTAGAGCATTGGCAATGAAGCTTGGAGAGTGATCTTACGTGACCCAGGTATGGATGTCACCATTTTTAAAAAGGGAATTCTTGTTCATGCTTTAAAAGAAGAGTGGGCTAGCTTATTGTTAGTTATTCAAAAGTTTATCACCTGTGAGGGACGTTTTGCAATGTACATGTATCATGCATGTCTATTAATGAATTTCCTAGACAACAAGATCCTTAATCTGCCATACTTTTTACTAAACAGTTTGAAAAAGATGTTTGTAACCGTCCAAAAGCATCTGGGGGACATAGAACCACATTTGTATCACCATGGTCTCATGAAAATCCTGATAGAAAAATAATTAAAAGAGAAAAGGGACACCTGGGAGTAATTTTTAATTAGAAATTTCTTTGAATAACCCCAATAAACCCCTGAAGGAAGTACATCAAAAAGAAGTAGAAGAAAGAGAACAGATGATAAAACTCAAAGCACTCCTACTAACACAGTTGAGAAAACTAGTAGAGAAGAAAGACTGTCTAAAAGGAGGAAGGAAAAGACCGAGGGTAAAAAGCCAACAAAATCAAAAGAGAAAAGAAGCATTGAGGCTGTGCATCAAACCCCTTCCTCAGAAGAAGACCATCAAGTATTGTCTGAGAGATTAGTTCACCTTCAGGAACAGTCAGCTATGGCCAAAAAGAAAGGAAAAGGAAAACGAAAGTAAAAAGACAGTAGTCCGCAATATGTAAGAAGAAGCAGCGGGCTTAAGGGAAAATGGAGAAAAGCACAAACAAAAGGACCCCATTTTATTGATTTGGGAGAAGGAACACCTGAACAAACTCCAGCTAGCAGTAGTCCACCTCATTCTCAGCCAAACGTTGAAACTAGTCCTCAAGATGATGACATGAGTCCTTTTCAGCCAGAGTTTGAAGTCAATTCTCCTCCACAGCATTTTGGGGACAGCCCCAGGAAAACGACACCCGAAATAGATCCAAGGTAGAAAGAGGTGTATGATTACATAGAATCCTTAGAAATAACAACTACGGGTCCCAGCACTTCATCCACTCAGCCTCACATAGCACAAGAAGCTCTAGTCCAATCGTTGAAACAAGAAATCTTTGAGTTGGAGGTTTTAAATCGACATATTAAAAATGAAAATGAAGCACTCAAAGAGTAGAGCAGACTGGACAAGATCATCCGTGACAACACTATGCTACACCTAGGACTATGGCACAAAAAGAACAGAAAATTGAAGAAGAAATGCAAGAAGATAAGTAGAGCACTGATTAATCTTAAATTCAGATGCTTGATGAAGAAGCCCAGGATGTTAGCAACACCAAGAAAGAGAGAAAGAGGGTTGGATGTACTGGCAGAAGCTTCATAACATATGATTTGAAGGGGGGATAGTCAAAACTTTTGGTTGCATGAGGACTGCAACACCTTCACAGTGGGGTATGTTGAGTCCCAAAACTTGCATCTTTCCTACACCTTTTTCTAGCTTCTTCCCATTCATCTGAACCTCCTAAGTCATCAGTATCATTGCATATTAGTTAAAAAAGGGCATTTAAAGTGGTTTCTTGAATATGTGTTTGTGTTGCTATTTGAACTAGATTTTTGTTTATAAGCTGCGGAATCTGGTCATTTTTCACAGCCAGCCCAGCTTTCTGCAGCTGTTTTGTCAAAATCTATATTGCAGGTGTCTTCAGGGGAATCGAGCCACATGGGCAAGTTGCAAACGACGTGGACATGGACAAAGTCCTATTGGCTTAGTCGAATTCATCAAAAGAGGCCTTAGTCAACGGTGGGCAAAGCGGTGGTCAACTTAAGAGTCCTATGGTGATAAAACTCTGTTTTTCACCACGTGAAGCTTTGTGTGGTTGTTCCTAAATCTTAGGGACAAATCAACACCTGTGGACTGCTCCATGAACCGAATCCAACAACCACCCTCTAAAGATTTAATCTTCATGGCAGCCATAATGCTAAATTTCGGGACGTGGTTGTTTACGTGTCTTTTATCAGCGCAGATTGTAGGAAAGTAGTTATGTCATCCTATGTTATAAATAATGTGCTCTCATACGCATATTACTTAGCTTTGGTAATGTAATTTTGACTGTTAACGAGCCCACTGTGCCGTGACTTTATCTTTGTGCTATGACTGCATTTTAATACATGAGAAGACTATGTTTATAAGCTCAATTAGTGGTTGATCGTTGATTGTCTGAGGATTGTGCAGAGGGCCCCTGCACAGGCCGAGGTTTTGTTTATTACTGTATAGTTTCATGCTTTATTTCTTTACGTTCCTTATGCCATAATCATTCACTTGTATATATATTGCATTTCTTATGGTATCAACGTTTGATAGTTGTCCATAGCTTTTCACGTTTTATAATGACGTTAACTTATTAGTGCCTTTGTTTCAGATTACAATAGGCAGCCCGGGCATTTACACATAGTTTTCTAATGACTAATGACATGGAATTATTCTTGTCCTTCTGCTGATTCATTTCCTTTAGTTTTTAGTTCCAGCACTATGTTATTTATTTCAGTTTTGCTCATTGACTCTTCTGCAAGATAGATATTAAATTACTCATGTCATTTTCAGTTACCTCCTAAAGCCAGAGCGAGTCGAATGGTGAGGGATTCAAGTATAAAAGTGTAGTTTGATATTAGTTTATTTTTCTGCAAGTTAGTTATTAAATTGCTCATGTAATTCTTAGTTACCTCCTAAAGCCAGAGCGAGTCGAATGGTGAGGGATTGAAGTATGAGTGTGTAGTTTGATATTAGTTTTATTTTCTGCAAATTAGATATCAGATTGCTCAAGTTGTTTATGATTACCTCCTAAATCCAGAGCGAGTCGAATGGTGAGGGGTCAGAATATGAGTTGATGTAATGTGATTTTAGTTTACTTTCCTTACAATTTTTGGATTTCTTTGAGTTCAGTTTTTCTTATATTTTTACGGCAGCAAGGATACTGGGTTTCATGGTCACTAGCTCACTATTGTTTAATTAGAATAGTGGCACATTTTCACTCTCTTTTAGGAATTAGTTTCATCATTGCATGTTTTAAAACCTTTTTTTTTTAAGTTTGAAGTTTTGAAAATCATTTTAAAGGACATCATTGCCTTGAACATTTATATCATACTTGTCTTTTAGAATTTCCATCTCACATTAGGGAATTAACAGAAATAAACCCAAAACAAAACAAAAACGACAAAACGACAAAAAAGTAAGAAATAGGTTATCTTGCACATATAGTGCGTCGCACTTCAACAGTTTACGACTCCCGAATTGACAATTAATACAGCAATTTAGGACACTCTAAATTGACCAAACAGGACCATTGTTGTGAGTGGATCTCATATGGAACTCACACCACTTTCCCATGTCCTTCTTTATCTTTATGGTGTTGTTATTTACTTATGGCTTCGGTGGGTTATCCTGGGTTTCCCTACCTTCGCTTCTCCATTTTATTTGTAGTTTGGGGGCGCCTTTCCTTGCTTCGGATTCGCAGATCCAAAGTCTCTCTATTTTGTTTAAGCTTATGCTCAATCTTGACAGCATATTGGTATGTTGTGCTAAGTGAGGAGATGTCTGAGAACTCCAGGTCATCCTAGATGTACCTATGTAGGCAGTCGTGGTACTTAAGTACCAAATGTTTCTCAGAATCCTTGATACCCAACTTTGTGTGAAGAGTATGAAAAACATTGGTAAACTCCAGCATGTCTTAGTCCCTTCGTCACAGTGTGGTCCACTTTATGTATTTATCCTCATAGCTCACGACAGGGTAGTACTGCTCATTGATGACATCCTAAAATGAATCCCAAGTGGGTGCAGCTGAAAATAGTGAGCGTGTACTTGCATCCTTTTGCTCGTAGTAGGTTTTCCACTAGTCCTTGACGTGGGGGGACAACTTTGAGAAGAGAAAAAGTAATCGTTTCTCAGCTGGATAAATCATGAACATGAAAATATTCTTCTAACAAATTCAACCATTTATCTACGACGTTTGCATCTATCTAACCCTCAAATATGGGAATATCAAAGTTAACTTGTACCTTGAAGGGTGTGGTGCTTCTAGAGTAGCTTCTAGAAGTAGATGTGTCACCCCTGGGTAGCTACTGAAGGAGCTGGGAAAAGTTGTCCATCATCACGTTCCTTTGTCACTCGAGGGCTTCTTTGAGCAAGATTTTGATAGGATCTCTTGCCCCTTAGTATTTCTTTTCTTCCACCATGGAAGGTCGTCAGGATTTGCGAAGCTAGTCTTGCAAAGGTTTGACCAGTTCAAGCCCTAACTCCTTATATCCCAACCTCGTTGGGGACATGCAAAGAAAACCAGAGAAAGAGCATACTCCTATGATAACACTGATCTGAATTTAAATAGGAATTCAAAAAATTATAGGTATAACCATAAATACAAAGATGCAGCATAAATAACACTTCATTTCATTAATATCAAATACCAAAATATGCTTACAAACATAATGGACATAATATTTGCTCGGGCGATGGTAGTTTATCTCTGAGAAGAGATGTGGTGGCTACTTGCCTCTGTGTGTTACAATGAGGCTCAAAGTCCTATTTATTATTGAGAAACAATGGAAAACACTGAACATCCAAAGACCTAACCTTAGGAGATGAAGAGCCAAACTATGGGCCCCATTTGGGTAAATTGGTACATCAACTTCCCAGGATCGTAACTTTGGCATACGATCTCTGTTTGACGCGCATAATACCTCGTTAGAAAGATCTATATGAGGAATACAACTTTAGAGTGGCCAACATTCATCCATCACCAATGTTGGCCCCGAGTTTCCAAAAAAACACCGTTTAGGGCTTCAAAATCGGTCCAGAAGTTAAGGACCTGAAAAACTGCCAAAAATAGTAAATTGTGCTATAAATAAGGAACATAAAATACTGAAAGAGACAGTGGTGGGGGTCCAAGTGGAATAGGCAGGTAGCCACCAACATCCACCTAGATCACTACACTTAGCATTAGGTGATTGGTTGGTTTCATAGTGAATTTTTATTGGTTTATGGTTTTGGTGAAGTGGCCCAATGAAGGAGTGCCACGTGGGCTAACCAATGGTTGCCACGTGGTCTCCTCATGGTGGACAAAATTTTGTTTGGAGGTCAAGCAACATCGTAGGGTTCGAAATCGAGACCTCACGCCAAACAACCAAGTCCAGCACCACTGCACCATCGTTGTTACTTGTTAAAACATATGGAAAAAAACATTATTAAGGTTTTTGTGTTGGTGCATTTGAGAGGCGGGTCGGTCTAAGCACTAGCCCCGTCCACACCTATGACACATGACTACGGGTGGGAGGCCAAGGGTTAGGGCCTAGCCCAACCCTCATGGCCCATGGCACAACCATATAACCAAACGCTTATCGCAGTCTTACCACAGGGATATGCCCCTATGCATGACCAAGCGGAAAACAGAGTTGGGGGCCAGCCCCAAGGTCATATGACCCCGCATAAAAACAAAAGTGTGTGCAGGAGCAGGGGGCAACCCACAATCATATGCGCAAAATGGAAACAAGGGCACGCCAACGAAGGGTGCCAGACAGAGCCCAGAAATATCAGCCCCCTATGTGGTTGCATGGCGCCACGTGGCCAGGATTTTCGGAACTGGGGGCTTAATGACACCCTTAACGGTCCTACGATTTCGCCCACCACGCGAGAATAGTGCAAGGTTTTGTGTGCTGGTTCCGCATTTGGGGTGATCGAGCCAGGTTGAGGCCAAATTGTAGGATGGTTAGCTGCAAAATTTGGGAAAAGGAAGAAACAAGCATAACTTTCTCAGTTTTGGCCAAATGAGGTGCAGAAAGAACCAATATAGGGGTTTCGATAGTGTTGGATCCATTGGAGACATCATTTCTGCTATTTGAGAAGTGTAAAGAATGTAAAAACACTTTTTATCATTTTTAATGAAAGAGACCCTGCATTGGAAGATGGACCAGGAGATGTAGCCCAAGAGATGGGTGAACTCCTTTATCATGCTTGTGTTGTGTGTTTTAGATATGCTTATTTTCTCTCTATTTGGCTGTAAAATTTGGTTTAAATTTACTTGTTTATGTGTTTACTAAGTTGATCCTCTACCAAAAACACATATAAATTTAACTTGCAAATTGTTTGAAAATCTTTAATTTTACACATTCAAATCATTTTTGGTATCAGAGCAACAGGTTTTGTGAAGATTTGATTTGTTTGCAAGTGTTTTTTTTATGCTTACAAGGTTGAAGCTCAAAAGAGGAGAAGGAGAATTGATGGAGCCAAGATCTCAAATTTTTTCAAGGACAACAAACACTCCTCAAGCTTCAATAGTCATGGAACCTGAAGAGGGTCCTAAAGGGATGTTTGAAGATGAGAAGACTTTCGTAAAAGCATTGTTTGAGATGTCAGAGATGGTTAACGTTCTATACGAGGAGAGGAATTATAGATTGTACGGACAAAGCTCAAAACCTCATGGAGGGAAAGGAGACAAGCCTCCAAAAGGGAATGGAGGGAATGGTGACCAACGACCACCTTCACCTCCATCATCATCCTCATCTTCAACTTCTTCTACACTTTCACAAACACATCCAAATTCCCCAAGGGGTCATGGTAAAACTCCTTTGCTTAAGCTTGATATTAAGTTTGAATTGCCTATGTACAATGGAGAGCTAAATGCAGAAATATTAGACAATTGGATTCTTAGATTGAAGTGTATTGCAAGATACAAATAATCAAGGATGATGAAACCAAGATTTAGCTTGCTTCTCTTAGATTGGAAAGTGCAATACTAATTTGGTGGGAAGCCAAAACTCAATAGGACATGAAGAAACATGGTAAGGTTTTATCCTCTTGGAATGATTTTATTGTTGCAATAAGAAGGAAATTTAATCCATTAGCATACATGCAAAAAGTTATTATGGATTGGTAGAACTTTACGCAAGCTAAAGGGCAAAATGTGCAATCTTAAACTCAAGAATTTAGGAAAATAGCTTTGATTTTGGGTATTGATTTGTCGTCACAAGATACTTTGCTCAAATACATTGGAGGATTGCATGGTTATTTGAGACATACCATTCTCATGTTTAACCCTACAAAACTAGATGAAGTTTGTGTTCAAGCAACTCATTTAGAGGAAATAGCGAAAAATGTTTCTGAAGAAACTAGTGAGAGTTCCTTTGAGTCTGGAGAAAAAGGAAAAGGTAAGTTCAAAGGAAAAGGGAAGAAGAATGCTACCATCAAGATGGAGAAAAAAAAACTTACATGTAAACAATGTTCCAAAGAGGGCCATGATGAAGATCATTGCTAGAAACTTCATCTTGAAATGAGGCCCAAAAAGTTTAAGAACAAGGAGAAGGAGAAGACAGTTGCAACTACACAACATGATTTAGGTTCAGATTCTGGAGATGAAACAAAGATCATAGCCATGGATTTGAAAGGTAAGGACATTGCAAAAAGTACTAGTTCTTCAAATTTTCTCAATGAAACTCAAGATGAAAAAATAAGAATAGGGTTTTCCTATATTAGAGTTATTTCAAAAGATACCAAGATAGATAAATTGTTTGATAGTGGTTCACAAGCAAATCTTATCTCAAAAGACATTGTCAAGAAGTTGAATTTAGAAACCATTCCTTATCCTAAACCATGTCCTTTAGGTTGGATATGTGACAATGCAAAATTGCATGTGACAAAAAGATATAAATTGAAATTTGCAATCACTGCAAACTTTTTAGATGAAGTAGTGCTTGATTTAATTCCAATTGATATATGTGGTATTGTTTTGGGAAGCCCATATTTATATTTATATGATAGGAGAGATATTTTCCATCACCATGAGAAAAAATATCATTTTTTCAAAAATGGGATTGATTACATTGCTAGAGAAAACACCAAGAAGTTGAATGCATCTCTTGTAAATGCGGGACAAATGAAGAGGATTGTTAATGCTAGTCAGAAATTTGCATTGTTAATGATCAAACATGAAGGTGTTGAAGAATATAAATCCTTTCAAGGCTATGATTCAAGTTTGGAATTTAATTTCATTGATGTTTCTAATTCATGTGATAAGATGTTTAAGGAGCCTAACATGTTGCCTCTTGAAAGAGGTAAACAAAATGAAGTAAATCTGCAGTAGCATGCATCATTGTTGAACATTGGTGTGAACAAGATGCTAGTGTTAGAGAGTGAAGAGGTCAAAAAGAAAATGCAAAAGAAAATTTACAAAGAGGACATTGTTTCCAAAAAATTTTATTATGGGTTTCATAATGTGTTAGCTTTGAAATGGATGGTGCATGGTGATGGCAATCACATTTGGTCAAGAATCGAGCCAAGTACTAGGCTAGACATGGTAATTAGCATCGTCATGATGACAATGTTCAAGGTGAGAAGAATTTGAGATTGTTTAAGTGTCCTTTGATTTGAGACCAAGGAGGGAATGTGTTTATTCCTTTAAAGTCACTTGTTGTTCTACATATTCTGGGAAATTGCAGCAAGATGTCATCTATGACAGCAAGACAAGGACTCCAAAATCAGGGAAAATGATGTGTTTTCATGAACAACTTGAAATGTCAAATTCAAGAAAATTTTAGTGGAATGAGATAGGAAGGGTGAGGGAGTTGTACCCTCATCTATTTTTTCATTGATAAAGCACTTTTGAAGGTCCAAAAGCTTCCAATGGGGGGGGAGTGATCCAGTGGATCAAATAATGCTCAAAATTGAAAGTGTGTGACAGAGCTCGAAACCTATATGATTGGATAGATATCGATGATCTAAATCGAACACAACTTTTTTCACTCAAATCTGACATAAAATGCTCCCAGAATCATGTTCTTATTGATTATAGAAACAACCAAAAATTTTGAAAAAAAAAATTGCAAGTACACCCAATCAGCAGCCTGTACGTTGACTGAGCCATGACTTGGCATGTTGAATGGTCCTCCATCAACCAATGATTGGTCGACACTTGGCATTAGGCGATTGGTTGGCTACATGGTGAATTTTTATTGGTTTATAGTTTTGGTGAAGTGGTGCAATGAGGGAGTTCCACGTGGGCCAATGAGTGGTTGTCACGTGGCCTGCTCACGGTGGCCAAAATTTTGTTTGGAGGTTGAACAACATCCCGAGGTTTGAAATCAAGACCTCACGCCAAATAACCATGTTCAACACCACCGCGCCATCGTTGTTACTTGTTAAAACATATGGTGAAAAATATTATTAAGGTTTGGGTGTTCACGCATTTGGGGGAGGGGTCAGGCTAAGACCTAGCCCCTGGCCACCCCTGTGCCACAAGATCGTGGGTGGGGGACCAAGGGCTAGGGTCTAACCCAACCCTCATGGCCCACGAAACAACCATATACCCAAACGCTTAAAGCAATCTTACCACAAGCATATGCCCATATGCATGATCGAGAGGAAAACATAGTCGAGGGTTAGCCCTAGAGTCATATGACCCTACATAAAACCAACAGTGCACGTAGGAGGAGGGGGCCAGCTCACGATCATTTGTGCAACATGGAAGAAAGGGTGGGCTAGTAGAGGGGGCCAGAGAAAGCCCTGAAATATCACCCCCCATGTAGTCGCATGGTGCCACGTGACCAAGACTTTTGGGACTAGGGGCTTAATGGCACCCTTAACAGTCCTACAATTCCGTCCATCGAGTGGGAAAAGTGCCAAGTTTTGTACATTGGTTCCACGTTTTGGGTGCTTGAGCTACGTTGAGGTTGAATTGTAGGATGGTTAGCTACTGAATTGGGAAGAGGAAGAAACAAGCATAACTTTCTTAGTTTTTGGCCAAATGAGGTGCATAAAGAACCAAAATGGGTGTTTTTTACAGTGTTGGATCCATTAGAGACATCAGTTCTGCTATTTGAGTAGTTTAAAGCATGTAAACACACATTTAAGCATTTTTAATGAAAGAAGCCCTGCATTGGAAGCTAGACTAGGAGATGTAGCCCAAGAAAGGGATGAACTCCTTTATCATGCTTGTGTTATGTGTTTCAGATATGTTGGTTTTGTCTCTGTTTGATTGTAAGATTTGGTTTAAATTTACTTGTTTATGTGTTTAGTAAGTTGATCCTCTACCCAAAACACATATAAATTTAATTTGCAAATTGTTAAAAAATCTTATAGTTTACACATTTAGATCATATAGTGCACCCTAGAGCACCCTAGAGTGACTTGCCAATATTATTCCACTATACACACCAAAAAGTTGCATCATACACCATAAATTAAATAGAAAACAACTTCATCTTACACTAGATGTTATTTATCTTTCTCTAATAATTATTTCAATATTTAAAAAATTAATACATGTTAAATCTTATTATAGAGAAAAAAAGAAAAGAGAAAATAATACATGAAAAATACCAAGGGAGAAAAATAAAAAATAAAAAACACATTTATGCTATAAAAATAATTTAAAAGATTATAGAATTTTGAATGAAGAGGAACAACTAGGGAAACCCTAGAAATGTCGACACCTCTGGATCTCCGTTCTTTGTCTGGTTTCTCTCCTTGGCTCCCTTGAGGTAAACCTTATGGATCAAAAACAACGTTTCTGGTTCATATCTTATATTTCCAGTGCTTTAAGTTCGAGAGTATATCATTGTCAGATGCGATGGTTTAATGGTCGAGGTTTTCACACGTCTTGGGTACTTGGGCTTTGTGCTTCTCCATGTCATTTACTTGTAAGAACTTTTAAAATTTCATGGACGAAGAATAACTTGTTGATTTTGAGCTCGAAGACTCGCCACTTTCCAAGATTTTCGTGTCTTTTCTAGGGCGCTTGGAATCTACTATTGACCTTGTTGTGTCCCCGCTACTCGCATCTATCTGTTATTCACCTCTGTTCATTGTTCCTGCCATAGCTCAAGATTACCCTGCTTCTGTCGGGGTTTCTTCAGTGTCGGCTACTTTGCTGGTTCCTTGCTCGGGGGAGGAAACTCAACATTTATCTCAAGGTTGGAGTCTTAGTTCATTAGGTCCGTATAGGGTTCGAGACTGTCCCGACCAGTTTCATATCAAACTTTCTCCTCAATTCATAGTTTATTGGATGGGATCCACAAGCGCAGAGGGTTTCAATTTTGATTTGGGGTTTTCAAGGAATTTTAGGCCGATTTTCTCTAGACAAGCCAGTATTGTGGCCCCAGATATAAATCATTTTCAATTTCAAAACCCTTCTGCTTCGGGCCCTTTTCAGAATCAATTTTCTCATCCCTAGTCTCCTAGGCATCGTTGGCACAGTCCATAGTTTTCTTGTGAAATCCAGCTCCAGTTTTCGCCAAAGAAAGAACTAGAATTATATCAAAACCGACTCTATGAAACCTCGTTGTGTTCAAAGGAAATTTTTGCCCCATGCAGCTCTAGTTTTGAGAGGAGATGTACATTTGGAATGAGTTGAGATATTGGTTGAATCCTATCTTGTGGGTAGGGTTCAGGGAAAACGTTTTTCCCTATAAACCCTAAAGGCATGGGTTGCTCAAGACAGAACTCCACTAGGTCAGATGTCTCCTAAGGTGGAACTTCTTAAAAAATGATGGATTCATCTAAAATTTGCAGCAGTTGCGGATGCTCAGGCTATTGTGGTAAAGGTGTGACACATAGATTTGTCCCCGACAATTTTCAAATTTTTGTCTCCACTGTATAATGCTCGAAAGGAGAGGTCGGATGTGGTGCTTGTTTGGGTTCATTTTCTAGGTCTTCTTTTAGACTACTGCGCAGATGAGATCTTTTAGGATTTAAGAAATTGTATCGACACCTATCTTGCTCATGACACCTCATATCTCACTATCAACATTTTGTTGATGGCTCATTTATTGGTTTTGGACGATAATGGAGCTTAAGGAAGGGGAAGAAAATATTCAAGAACTTGATTATGAAAGAGTTCCCTGCCATTGTCGTAGATGCCACAGGTATGAACATCTTGTCAAAAACTACACCATGGCACGGTCTACTTCAGTGGATGAGGACAACCTATTCTAGGAAGACGTTGGTCTTCCAAATGGTAAGCCTAATTCTAGCGGGAAGACAGGTGCTCCATCTTGACGCTAAGAGGAGTTGGTCTCTACAAGTGCAGTTCCATTACTAGATCCCATGCATGTAGATGAAGTTACAACAGCCCCTCAAGAGCATCTTGATTATGGGAATTAAATTGTTGTGCAGAGGGACTCTTGAAAGAGGCATTAAATTTAGATATGGATTTTTGAAGGGTCCCTGAATTCTGTGGCGGTACCTCAACTTCTTCTTTCATCCGGTCTCCTGCACTTATTTTCTAGCCAACAAATGTGACATGACATGATGAACTTGATTTTTTGGGACATTAAGATGCTTACTCTTCCTTGGTACCAGTTTAACAAATCTACAATAACGGGGAAGTGTTTGTAGCGTGAAGAGAGGTCGTCGCCATTGCAGCCAACCAGGTGCGTCCTTGCCGCCCCCTGCATCCAACCACAGTCAGCCATGGCGACAGCCCAATGGTCCTTCTGCCTCGGGTAAGCTTGCCCATTCTTACCCTTTGTCGCTTTCGGTGAACTTGCGACGTGCTCTCTTTCTATACTACAAACGCTGCATGAAAACCTCTCAAACGCCACGTCTCAAACACAACAGCTCTGGTTATTTTCCCTTATTTTCTGGACTCCCTACCTGGCTTCAGTTTTTTTGCATCATCTCCTGTGTCCTGGCGCAGGGACCCTCTATCTTACAAACGTTTTTTTCCTGCTTTGTTTCCTCCTGGTTCGGCTTCCCTCTGGTGGTGGACGGCTTCTCTTCGGTGCGATGATTTTCTTTACAGGTTTCAGGTCATGTCTCATTTAACTCACTGATACTAGCTTAAAATGGGATTTATTTCTAGATAGCTGCTAGCTGGTTTTTATAACAGTGATAGCTTTTTTCCTCATCGTTTTTCCATCATAGTTTTTATGTATCTTTGAGAATTATATGCTCAGCTGGTATTTCTTTTTCATCTGAACAATGGTATACCATGATTTCTCTTGGTCATCCTCTTCAGGTAATTTAATCTCCGGGTGGCTCGATTTCATTCTGGCGGTCTTTAGAATTCTGAATATTTTGATTATAAGCTTCATGGGTCTCCTCCTTGCATACTTTGTATGGAGATGCACGCTAGGATAGAGGATATCACGTATGGATTTTTATCCTAGGTCTGGTCGAAGATAGGGTTGAAGATAGGTTTTTGGTCTCTTCATCTCTCTGTGTTCTGCGTATGTTAACAGACCTTGACACTGGAAAAAATGTGGCTTTCTCTTCTCAGCAAGTTAAAGTCACTCATTTTCATCTATAGCCCCTGTTCTGACATTCGGGTTAAAATAGGGAACTGGTGGTGTATTTTTCACATATATTGCTATTGTTTTGACTGTCAATCCCAGCCCTCTGAATAGATTTTATCCAGGCTCTGGGATTTCTTCTCTATCATCTCTGGTTTTCTCGTCGGGAATCCTCTACCTTTTTCTGGCATCCTCTCCCGGAATCTTCTTTTGAATTTCTCCGGCGATCAAGGTCATTTATTTCTATTGGGCATCTTCAGGCTTGACAGCGTCATCCTTGATTCCCTCCTCGCACTAAGGTCAATATGACGGCTGCCTTTTTTCTCTAAAATGACCACTTACATAATGTGATCGGCTATTTTGGGCCTTGTTTCCAGTACTTTGTGTCCTTTTAAACCTTCTCATCCCGAGGTATATAGTAGTTTTTTTACGAACGTTCATTTCTCCTTATCTGAACGTATCTGTGTCTCTGGCGACATATCTCAATTTAGCTTCTTTTTGGTACCTTCCCTCTCTCTTCTGTCAGTGCGGACCTTCCATCCAGGTATTTTGTGTCTGACAAAATTCTCTTAGGGATTTGCCCTTTCTCGATTCTCGATCTAGACCCTTGCAGAGCTTACGGAAGCCGTCTTTATCTATCATGTCGGATGGTTCTGACTCATCCTCCACACAGGCTCTCATTAATGCCACTATAGAAGCTGAAAAGGCACATGAAAAAAAAAAACAGTTGGCATGACACGGTGGACGATATGCTTTTAGCATGCAATGTCACACAGTTGCCTCTTGAGGACGGGGACAGGGCCCACTCTCAGCGGGGATGGTCGCGCCAACGTATAGGAGGTCTTCCTGAGCAAGATAAGTTCTTCAACAAATCCAACCACCCCATTAAAACTGGCCCACTGCCGAAGGCTATCACTGTCTTTAGTGACATCCTTGTGGAAAGAATTGATAGTCTGCAAAAACTAGCTTTAATCGGGAAATGGCATTTCCCTTATATGAAGGAAGAGGATATGAGGAAATGGTTGGCGGATAAGTGGCATCCCCTGATAGGTTATACCCCAGTCATATCGCGCCTTATGAAGGACTCGTTTTCTTTTCACTTCCTTAAAGCTTCGGACCTGGAGACCATTCTTAGCAAGCCTTGGGTAGCAGGAAGAAGTTTTCTATCTCTGTCCAGGTGGTATATGGGTTTCGATCCTATAAAAAGCACTCCAACAAATTGCATGATCTGGGTAAAGTTTCCAAATTTACCTCTGGAGTTATGGTTGTCGGAGACCCTCTCAGAAATTGGAAATTCAATTGGGAAGTTCATTTATGTTGACCCATGGTGCAGGGGTGAGCAGGATAAGAGGATTGCGTGGATCCTTATCAAGAAACCTTTCAAAGGTGCCTACCCTGACCACATTGACATATCTTGGGATGGTATGAATATCAGGCAGAGGTTTGATTTTTGGGGCATCCCTTTTCGATGCTCCCGGTGTCACAGAACGGGGCACCTCATTAAAAATTGCATCTTCCATTACAAGCGAAGGCCAAAGAAGCTTTCCTTCTACAAGGGCAGGAATCACGGGTCGGACCTTTTTTCCGATGACGTAAGTTTTCTAGACAGCCATCCCAAAAATTTGGACGTGTTTCCCTCCAGAGCAAAGGGTTCTCCCCGTGTTTCATCCATCCTCCCAAATGATATGGCCTTCGGCCCCCCTATCCCTGAACCTTTTGAGGAAAATATTGTCCCCTCTCCCCCTGCCATGAACCAAAAGGCTTTTGCAGTTGGCTGTCATACCATTCAGATTTCCTCATCCACATCTTCTCCGATTTGATCTCCGATTTATCACCCAAAAGGCCCCTCAAAAGGGAAATAACCTGCCCATGCGCCTACACCTTTTAATTCCCCTTCTGACTCGCCTATAAATAATCCCGATAGTGATATCGATCTTTTCATTCAAAGGAACCCTTTAGAGTTTGAACCCCTAACTATTCACAAACCATCCCGCCCTCCCTATCCTTCTATCAGTCCAAACTCCGCCAAGAATATCATTGTCAGGAAGAAAAAAAAGGGAGACAGTCATCACTTCAGGGGAAGATCAATTGTCACCGATTTCGACATCACAAACCTATCCCTTGTTGAAGTGCCTATTTTGGATTCCGCTGTTTCTCAGCCTCTTAGAGCAAGTATGGCTGGCGAGTCATCAAAATGACCTTTCTGATCTCTATGAACATCAGGGGTCTGGGCGCTCCCCCAAAATTCCTTGCGCTTAAATTTTTTTCCTTTCTGGCCCATCCCAAAATTATTTTCATTCAAGAAACAATGCACCCCAGCAGGGTGACACTAGCGTTCTTTAGGAGGATGTTTCCTTCATGGTTTACGGTCGCCACTGAGGCGAATGGTTTATCTGGAGGGTTAGCTGTCTTGTGGGATCCTGTATGGATAAAAGCAAAAGCCTACAAATGTTGTGCCGGGATAATGATCTCGGCCTCGGTCAGAGGTCAAGTATTCATGATAAATCTCCTAAATATTTATGCCCCATGTAGGAATAGATCTCCTTTCTGGGAGACGCTGTTTGCTTTGGGTATTCTTGACATGAAATCTCCGTTGTTTGCGGGAGACCTAAACATGACTCTCAGTCCTGATGAGTTTTGGGGCAACTACAGGAAGAAAGACATTCTGTCTGATTGGCTCCGAATGGAATTCATAAGCAGGAACTTAGGGGATGTCAAGCCGGATCTAAGGATGCCTACATGGGAAAATGGAAGAATTGGTCAAGCCTATATTGCAAAAAGGATTGATCGCTTTATTTATAAATGCCAGCATCATTGCTAAATGGGCATGTCGTTCTCTTTCATTGCAAATGAGTTCTCCTACGATCACAGGCCCATTCTTCTCAAATGGAGAGAAATGCAATATAGGAAGGAGTACTCTTTTAAATTCAACAGGATCTATTTGGATGACAAATCTTTTAATGATGCCATTTCAAGCAAATGGATGGAAATGAAAGAATCTGCTTCGACCCTTTTTTCTACCTTCCAAGAAAAGATCCAAAGTCTAAAAAAGACTACAAAGGAGTGGCAGTCTCGAAAAATAAAGCAGGAAAAACAAGAACTTTTAAATATCCAAAAGGAATTGGATTCCTTCATCGCATCTTCCTCCTTTCTCAGCTTGTCTTTCGAAAAGAAGAACCATATCAGGGTACTAGAAAAAAGGAAACATATTCTCCTTCTCAGGGAAGAAGCATCTTGGAGGCTAAAAAGTAGAGCGCTCTGGCTAAAGGAGGGGGATCGAAACACAAAGTTTTTTCAAAACTTCGCAAATGCTAGGAGGCGGAAAAATTCTATATGGAAGATTGAAGATGGAAATGGAGGTTTCCTCTATTCCCAAAATGATATCGCTGGTGAAGCATCAAGTTTTTTTCAAAAGAAGTATAAAAGGAATCAAAGTAATGTAAATGACATGTTATGGGCTGCAGAACTAATGCCAGAAATGTTTGATGAGCCCGCATATGAAAAGTTTATTAAACCGGTCTCAGAAGAGGAGCTCCTTGTTGCCATAAAATCTTTTAAAAAGGACAAGAGTCCTGGTCCTGATGGCTGGCCCATCGAATTCTTTATGCATTTCTATGACATGTTCAAACTGGACCTACTAAGAATGGTGGAGGCTTCTCGTATGTCTGGAAATATTCACTCTGCATTATCATCCACTTTTATTGCTCTTATCCCAAAAAAGCAAAGAACAGATTCCTTTCAGGACTACAGGCCCATCGCTCTTTGCAATACTTTGTTCAAAATCATCTCCAAAATTATTGCGGAGAGGATGAAACCTGTTTTAAATCTCTTCATCACTAGGGACCAGCACGCCTTTTTAAAAGACTGGAATATTTGGGATGTTGTCGCTCTGACACAGGAATGTCTCTTCTCAATGTTGTCAAACAATATCAAGGCGACTATTTTAAAGATTGATTTGAAAAAAGCCTACGATTGCGTGGACTGGGGTTTTCTTAGAATCTTGTTGGCAAAAATTGGATTAAGATCAAAAGGTATCGAGTGGATAATGGCATGCGTAGAAAATGTAAACTACTCTGTCATCATCAATGGTATACCCTCACCTTTTTTTACAGCTGAGAGGGGTCTCTGTCAGGGCTGCCCTCTCTCTCCGCTGCTCTTTATTTTGGTTATGAATTCTCTAAGCCTACAGTTCAACAAAGCAGCTTATGAGAAAAGATGTAGGCCGGTCAAAATCTACAAGGACATCTTCTTATCCCACAATCTCTTTGTTGACGATATTCTCATCTTTGCCATGCTTTGCAAAGCCTCATGGTTATGTCTTCACAACATCCTTCAGAAATTTCAGTCAGCCTCCTGTATCCTTATAAACAAGGAAAAATCAAAGTTATATCATAATGAGACTAATATGGAGCTTGTCTTATGGATTGCTTCTCTGTTTGGTATAGGAGCAGCGTCGGTTGGAAATGGCATAAAATACATGGGTTTCTCCTTGAAGGCAAAAGGGAACAAAAAAGCGGACTGGTATTGGCTTGTTGATCGTTTCTACAATAGGATTTCGGGATGGGAATCGAGGCTTCTTTCACTGGCAGGCAGATTTATTTTGGTTCAGGCAGTGTTATCATAGTTGGCGATTTACTGGGCTCATCTCTTTTATCTACCTGCTTCCATTATCAAAAAAATGTGCACATTAGCTGCTAATTTTTTATGGGGAGGGAAGGCCTACCAATCAAAATATCATTTGGTTAAGATGGATGACATATCTAGGCCGAGAAAGTCTAGAGGATGGGGTTTGTTGGACATGAGGTCTTTTGGAAATACCCTCCTTTGCAAATCTCTTCTCAGGGGCATTTTTGGCGAAGGTCCATGGAGCTTGTTTATCAACAGAAAATACTTAAAAGGAAGAAGTATTGAGTATTGGTATAAAAGGAATTCCTTGGGGATTAAAAGAGGGTCTGCCATATGGCATAGTCTTAGAAAGAACCAGCCTTTCTTTATGGCTGACTTGCGCTAGAGGGTCTTCACGGGATCAAGTATCTTCATAGGTTTTGATTCCATCATGGATGGCTTGACCTCTCCTCTTCCCCATGCTCTAGTATCTTTTTTTCACTCAAGAGGCAATTTCACGTGGGATAAACTGATAAAATCATGGTCTTTTACATCTCCGGTCTGGAAGGATGATGTGGACCTTCATATGCCTCCTCCCATCCTTTCGATTTGGAGTTCTGTTCGGCATGTTTTACAGGGATTGGCTATTCGTCGCACCGGCACTAAGGATGTTCTTGCATGGAATCTGCCTCGCTCTCCTTTACCTATCCGCGTAAAGGATTTGTATGTAGCTCTTTCCTCGGGGCCAACGACCTCTGATCAACTGATCTTTCCTCTCTCGTTATGGAAAGTCTCTTGCCCTCTAAAGATGATCCTTTTCACGTGGCTTCTCTTCCGAAACAGAAATCTCTCTTGGGAGGTGCTTCAAAAGAAAGGGTGGTAGGGTTCGGGCCGCTGCGTTATGTGTCTGAATGCTGTTGAGACAAATTATCATATGTTCTTTCAATGTCCCGCTTCAAGTCAAATCTGGTATGAACTTTCTATATCTCTTGGTTTTCCTCACCTTGTTTTTTCCTCTGTACAGGACGGTTTTAAATGGTGGAGTGATCAGATAGCTCCTTGGTGCTCTTTGTTTACTCTGGTTTGTTGGTCCTTGTGGAAATGGAGAAATGAATCCATCTTCCAAAACTCCAGGCGGCCATTATCATCCCTTCTGCTTGGCATCAAGGCTAATCTTGATATTCTCGGCTGAACAGGCCTCCTATCCCTGCCTCATTATCCATTTTGCTGTCTTCTTACCATGTGTAAAATGGTCAGTTTTTTGTGAAGATTCTCGGTTTTTTATTCATGATGTAATGGTTTGCAAACTTTGCCAAATATGGACCTGTATCATCAGTTCTCAAGATCTGGTTTTTGATAAGGGATCTTTCTGCACCCTTCACATCTCGGATCTTCTGGAAAATTGTGGCTCTTTGGATCTCTTTTATATGGATCTCTCTATGTAATCAGACAGTTTTTATATTATCTTAATATAAAGAAAATGTGGTTTTTCTTCTGTGAAAATAAATAAATAATAAATAATAAAATATATATAATATAAATAACAAACAACAAAAAACAAAAATAATAATAATAATAATAAAAAAATAAAAAATAAAAAAATAAATGTGACATGATCACATGGAAGCACTTTTTGGTTTTTACTGTTTTTTTTTTCTTTTATTTATGTATGAAGATCATAATTTCTTTCAGAGCCTAGAATTGCTTATATGTAATTATTTTGTATGGGACTATGCATATGCTCTTGTTGGACGAGCTTTTTGATATTTTGTATTAGGAGAACTGTAGTATATTACCCCATACTGAAATATTCATGCTGATTTTTGTGATGGATGGACCACTATGCATATACAATATGTCTAAAAAAAGTAATTTTTATTAACTCTAATAAAAATTATAATTTTTTTTACTATGAAAAAAAACAATTTAAAAGATAAAAATGAGATAATTTAACTTATTTAATAAACAATTTACAAGACTTATATAAAAAGGGTAGAGTGTTATAAGTAAAAGTTTTAATGGGCTTGGAGTATGCCCTAAAACTGTGTATATTTAGTACAAAGATCGTCTTCCTCGAATGTAAGAAAATAGGGTAATGACCCAAGACCCAGAGGCATCTGGTAAGACTGAAAGTCTCCCCCTTATGAACTATCAATGAGTAATTCTAGGTGGTGGGACTTTCCTTGAATAACAATGACGAGTCAACTTGCATTCGCAGATAACAGCGAATGATGGTTGTCCCCATTGTTGGTTTGATAATTGAGTTATGATAGATTTTCCCACTATTTAAAAAATAAATAAAAGATTTAATGGGCTTGTAATATGCACTAAAAGTGCATCTCCTTGGCTAAGAGCTCATCTTCCTAAGACGTAAGGAAATAAGTTAACAACCCAAGACCCAAAAACATCTAGCAAGAGCGAAAACTTACCCCATTACAAACCGCTTGTGAGTAATTTCAAATGGTATAATTCTCGTTGAATAACAATAACGAATCAACATAGTTTTACAAATAATAATTGTCCACACTTTTGGTTTAACAATTTAATTTAACAATTTAATTATGATAAATTTCCCTACTATATAAAATAAAATAAAATTCAAAATTCAAAATCCATCTAACATGTAAACAAGACTATGGGTGCAAAACCATGTAATCACTCATGGTCACAGGGTGGTTTGGTACACGTCAACCGTACACCTTGATAATATACACCGTGAAACCATCACGATTGATTGGTTGTTCACCTAACATGACGATAAATTGGAATAGTAATCCACAACCAAATTTCAACATCAATTACATTCTTCAATCTTGTCTTCGGGACGCATTATTTGTGTGAATATAAAATTGTTTGTTTGTTTACTTAAATAAATAAGAACATGCAAAGAAGCACTCTTTCAATCCTATATTAAAATAATAATAATAAATTTTAACTATTCTATTTTATATAAGCAATTAAAATAATAAATATAATGATTTAATTATAAATAAAAATTATTAAATATAAATATTTACTAATATTAATAATTATATAAAAAAAATTATTATCAATTAATGTATAAATTATTAAAGCATAGTTTAATTTATAAAAAAAATAGTATTTGATTTTGAAAGTTAATCCGTATTTAGATAATCTTTGGTAACGTTCAGAAATTTACCTATTCAACAATTTAGGCATCAAGTTAAAAAAAAAAAAATTGTTAAATTTGCATTAAAATTATAAACAAAAAAATACCATGAAAAAATATCATTTAATCCATAAATTAAATTACACCATTACTTATATAACAATTATATTGTTTTTCTTTAACATTTTTTTATTTTTTTATTAAATAAAACAACTTGTTAAATAAATCAAATTAAATTTGGAAAAAAATATTCATCTACATATTTTATTAATAAATATTTATCTATAATAATAAACATTAAATAAATACGTGGTTAATTTTATTAATAAATATTTCTCTACATTTTATTATTAATTACACAATCATTCGACCTAAGATAAACGGTTATGGATTGTATTAGTGGGTCGGTCTAAATACCAATCTTCTGATTACAGTAGGAGTGGGCACGATCCAATTGGATTCGTCCTTCTGAGACGCTATTAGACTTGATGTCCACTTCCATTTGGGATCAACAATTGTGCTTATTTCTACAATTTGCCCCAGTTTAAATATACAGACAAACAGCTTTAGAATTAAGCAACAAAACATATCTGCTGAAATGATTTAAGGAATTGGGACCCATGCTTCTTCCCCATCTCTTTTCAATGCCCCGGCCGATAGTTGTGCAGCTTTATTGGCTTCAAGATCTGCCTCTTTGTTGTTGTCTCTCAGCACGTGAAAGTATTACAGATTTTGAAACATCTTTGCCATTCTTCTAATTCTTTGGATCAGCCTTGCTAATCTTAAATCCCGTGGAGTAGAGTTAGTCACCATAAGTTTGATGATCACTTCAGAATCCCCCAGGATATTAGCCTCCTTGATTTCCAGCTTCAGGAGCTGCTTGAGTCCTTGGTAGAGGGCAAATGCCTCAGCTTGGATGCTGGAATTGATTCCTAAACCCCAGGCAAAATGGAGGATCTCTGCACCATCTATGTTTTTAATTACTCCCCCTGCTCCAGCGTTGCCTAGATTACCTTTTGCTACCCCGTCGAAGAAGAGGGAGTGCACCTTTTGCTTGAAGATCCAGATTTGAAAATCCTCGCTACCTTTTCCCCTTATTTGCCATTCCTCAGGAGGAGCCATGCTTTTGATATTTTGTTGAAATTGCAGGGTCAAGGAGGACCCCCAATCTTTGTCTAGCTGGGTGAGGTTGGAGTCATCTTTATGACCTCCCAAACATTCTTTTAATTGAATCTCTACCTTGGCTGCCACCGTCTTGGCATTGTGTTGGAGGTTCCTGAAGATTCTGCTGTTGCGCTCTAGCCATAGCTGCCAGCAGCAAATTTTAAGCAGTGATGCCCAGGCCGCTTTCATCACTTTATTTTTGGGAGGGGGTCCGGGATAGCAGGTTTTCTAGGTGGCAAACAGATCTATTATGGTGGATGGAAGCTCGAATCTGGGGTTCCAATAGTCCATCAGTTCCCTCCAGACCTGAGTGGAGAACTTGCAATTGAGAACCAGATGCGTGGCGCTTTCCTCAGAGTCTTGGCACTTAAGTGTATATGTTATGTAACTTTTTATTGTCTTTTTTTTTGGGAAAGAAAAATATTTTATATTTTTGATATATATATTTTTATC
>APFE031337849.1:0-33539 GCA_000404065.3 Pinus taeda
ATTTGCAGAGGTTGTCTTTTATATTGAGGATTAAAATTTATATTTTGCTATACTTGTCTCTGAGAATTCTTACTCTCTAATTCCAATTTAATCAATTTATTAGACAAATTTCTAATTACATTATTCATATCCTCTAATGTTTGATCTTGAGAGGATTCTACTTTAGTCTTTCCCTTATCTTGGATAGGTTGTGCATCTGGTGTTTTACCTGAAGCCACCAGATTAGCTACTGTCTCTAATGCATCTGTTTAGATCTGATCAAGGGTTGTGGATCTCCTCTCCCTCAATGTGAATCCAAAATTTGACTTAAAAGCCCCTACAAAAGTTATTTTTTCACCAGTAGGAGGGGGCTTAATCTCCATTGGAAGACTATTATACAATATATTGAACCTTTTGATGAATTCAACTACAGTTTCATCAGATTTCTTCTTTATAGCATTAAACTCTGTGAGTGAATACCCATGGTATCTTTTTTCTCCCCATCTCTGGGTGTTCCATCTTTTCCCAAGAAGGAATAGAGTTATTAAGAATCCCTTTAAACCATTTTCTTGCTTTTCCATCCAAGGATTGAACAAAAAGTCTTAGAATAACATCCAAATGTTCAACATTTAGGTTTTCTGCAAAATTACAAAATGTTGATATATGATTCTCTGTTGTTTGTTCATCCTCCCCTGTGAAATGAGGAAGAATCTTCAAGTATTATTATGGAATTTGATTCAACTGTTGTTGAAATTGAATAGGTGCATACCTATTCATAAAAAATGCAGGTGCTACCATATTTTCTCCTGAATTTACTGAACCTTGATTACCAGCAAATGTGGACCCTGACTGAGGAGTAAATGGAGTGTGCAAAGATGGTAATGTAGTTATAGGTTCAGGCTAAATAACTATAGCAGATATTGAAAAAGAAACAGACTCTAAAGACTGTTCCTGACAGTTCGGTTCTTGGAATGAATTGGATGTAGAAGGTGACTCTTGGTCAATAAAAGATGAATGTGAAAGATGTGATGAACTGTTGCCTGGTGTAGACAGTGTAGGACTTGGTGTAAGTGGAGTTTTAGGCCTTCCAACCTTCTTGGAAACTATCCTCTCAGGATCTGAAAGGGCTCGAACTTTCTACTGTGAGGTATCTGACCTTGTATGGGGTCTCTTTGGAGCCAAAGTTATTTCTTTTATTCAAAATAGCCAAATATTTCCTCCTCACTGAACAACAAGAGGAAAATATTAAAAACCCAGGGAAAAGTGTTCTTGTCTTCTCTCCCCGGCAACGGTGCCAATTAATGTTGCACCTTAAGAAACCAATTTCCTGGCTGTGTACAAATTGTGCTTAAGACATTAATGTTTATAATTATTGTCACTTGTTTGTCACTTAATTGTATGTTGTATTCTCAGATGAAGGACCTGAAAGACTTGGTTTTAAACCCTCAATACTTAGGTGACATGAAAATCTCAGAATGCCATTTGATTGTTGAATATAAATGATGAATGAAGAAAGCTTGAAGAAGTCATAAACAATATGTTGTTTTACACAGAATCTACTATCTGTGACACTTTGAGAAGTTAAAGATAATATGATGTCTTACATAGAAACTATTATCTGTAACTTTAGGAGAATTGCAGAGATGGGAACATCAAGTATAGGAGCACTCTTTTAAGGGATTTTAACTTCATTTACATAAGCAAATAAAGACCTGCAACTTCATTACCATACTTAAAGGAAGAAAACATTTAATGACACATAACAGAGAAGTCACAAAATCATACCTAATAATGTATGGAAAACTTCTGATTCTTCATTAATCAACTGTTGTATCAGGAATAAAATGGCCTAGTCTCGAGGTTCTCCAAAGTTCAAACCCCTTTTTTCTATAATATTGCCTCTTTATACATCATAGGATAGTTAATAACCACCCAAAATTGTCAAACTACCTAACTATCCTCTAACTGCTTTGAAGTAAAAATTATTACAGAATATTACATAGAGGGTAAAAGACACCTCATTCTCAAGAAAATAGAATAACAAGAAGTAACAAAAATTAGAAGGTGATGGTTGTTCGTTGTTCGAATCTATAGCTTGAGCCTATGGTTATGTTGATGCATCTCTGTGTTGCTCTACCATCCATTAATGGGGTATGAATGATTGAGGAAGAACTTACTTTCTTAGTCATGGCATCTGGTGGGTGACATGGGAAATTAACATATGAAAGCAATGGAAGATGTGGAATGAGTGACGTGGGGCAGAAAGCTTTGGGAGCTCACCGTGGGGGTAAAGAATGTACGGGAGCTTCAACGAGGTTGAACCCCCGCAGTAATTTATGGCCACACATTGCGGTCAACCATGCTAATGTCACGGTCAACTGTGGGCGTTGAGCTTTAATTAATCTTTGTGCTCATTGTTTCCCCACAAGACACCTCAACGTACTTATCAAGATATCTCTTGATCACGCCTCTTGAACCTGCATGACCTTTAGCATATGGCAAACCTTCGGTTACCATGGAACTCGAAGAATCAAAACTCTAGTTCATAAACTTGTCATGTCCACCTTTTCAATGCCCCTTTGACTCCCATACAGACCCGATAGGAAATAAAAACTGCCAATTAATGATTTATCAGGTCCAATATTAAAGATAAAAACCAAGTACTTTCCAACCCGATATCCATTGGTGTCATACGGACCCGATAGGAAATAAAACTGCCACTTAATGATTTATCGAGTCTGATTTCAAAGATAGAACTTGATTACTTTCCGACCCGATATTCGACTTGATATCTGACTCGATATCCGTCGGATCCCGTCTCTTTCGATGGACGGTTAAGATTGGCCCAGAATTCAGCGAATTAAACTGTATTTGATACACCATCGCGTCTGATCTCCACAATAAACCCCATTCTAGTTAACTATGCAATTTCCGTCGGATCTGTGGCCTGTCGATCAGACGACCCAAATATTCTCGTGGGTTTATCACTTTCATATTTGGTTTTTCTTTCATATTTTTTATTTTTCTTTCATTTTGTGATAAAACTGAAATTAAAACTTAAATAACAATGGATGCTACAACAGGGTTACCTAGAACTCAAAGAGGAAATGATTCCATTTATGTTGTGGTAGATAGATTTTCTAAAATGGCACATTTCATTGCATGTAAAAAGACTAGTGATGCAACACATATTGCTAATATGTTTTTTTCAGAGGTTGTAAGGTTACATGGATTGCCTATAAGTATTGTGTCTAATAGGGATACAAAGTTTGTTGGGCATTTCTGGAGAGCTCTTTGGAAGAAACTAGGTGCTAACCTTAGTTTTAGGTCAGCACATCACCCTCAAACAGATGGACAGACGGAAGTGGTAAACAAAAGCTTGGGAAACATATTGATAAGTTTAGTGTATCAAAATCCTAAGCAGTGGGATTTAGCACTTGCTCAAGCTAAGTTTGCTTATAATGACACTCCAAACCAAAGTACTAGAATGATTCCATTTCAGATTTTTTTTGGAATGAATCCAAGAGGTGTGTATGAGGTCAGAAATTTGGGTAAACAGGAGACAATAAGTGCAAAAGATGTCAAAGAAAAATTACAGGAAAGCAATGGAAAATACAAACAGAGAGCGGATATGAGGAGGAGAGAAAAATAATTCCAAGTGGGAGATCTAGTGATGGTATACATGAGATAAGAAAGATTTCCTGTTGGGACTTACAATAAACTAAAGACGAAAAGATAGGGCCATGCAGAATTGTGAGGAAGTTTTCAACTAATGCTTATGAAATTGAATTGCCAGAAGGGATTGGAATATCACCTATCTTCAATGTGGCAAATTTGTAACCATACAAAGAGACAGAGATAAAGCTATAGAAGGAACCTACAGAAGATGAAGTTCAAAATTTAAACTGGGAAGAACAAATGTCAAAGACAGTCAAGAAAGAGGTGGACGCTGTTTTGGAGAAAAGAGTATCCAAAAGAACCAAAGGACAACTTTATTTTCAGTGTCTAGTCAAATGGAAGGGACAACCAGTGGAGGATGCTAGGTGGATAACAACAACAGAATTACAAAAGCATGGAGTAAATCCTGAAAGTTTGATGAAGAATTATTTTCTTCCCCAGGAGTCTGCTGCAGGAGCATCCAGACTTAGCCAACAATGTGATTGTCTGTTCACATGTTGTGGCTAACAAGAGATGAGTTTCATTAACCTGAGTGGTCAAAATTAGTTTTAGTAGAGAGGGTTGGATCTCTCGAATTTAACTTTGCTTTAATTATTGTAATAATTAAATCACTGTATTATTTTTAGGCTAAGAGATAAGTTGTTAATATAGGTGTGTATCAGAGCTTAAGAATAGGGATTTAATTGTTAGACTGATAAAAATAGAGATTGAGTTGCCAATGCAGTTAGGATAGGATTTGATTCATAAAAGGAAAAAGAATGTAATGATAGAGAGATGAGATGATCGAGAATAGAGTAAGGGAGAGGTGTGACAGAGATAGGGTTTGAGATTGAAACGGAGGTCAAACAAACTGTTGTAATCGAGCCAAGAGGGCCAAGACTCTGTACTTTCCATTTGTTGAATAATTGATTGAAGTGTGTTGTGGACGCACTGTTCTGGTGCATAAATTCTCTTATGACTGTGTATCGACGTTCTGGACCCTAATCGGGTATTTTCTTTGTTCATACATTTTATTTATAAATCACAATCAATTAGTGTTAAGCGTTAAGACTGAGTTTAAGTGCTAAACTTTCCTTAAGCGCCTTTATTAAAAGTATGAATTAAGCACATGGATGGTATTGATAAGTGGGAAGCGGTATCTTGCGCGCCCTAAATGTTGTAAACGATATTCCTAAAATTCATGCGATTAACCTTGGCAGGCGACATGTAGCATGGGAAAACCACTTTTCTCGTGCGCTCTTGACCTGATATCGGTCGTGCAAGATTTCACGCGAGATTGCGCGACAGCCATTTGATTGGACGGGTCACATCAATAGCGGAGATCGTCCAGGTAAGTTGGTGAGAGGATGATGTGATATTCGTTGGATCTAGAGAAGTGAGATCAACAACGTGGATTGAAGTGCTTGATAAAAGAAGAAGTCAACACGGGACCGACAATGATTTGTCAGACAAGCGGGACCCTCCGGGGGAAAATCCACGTATAGAATCTGTTTGTGCGCAGCTGATTGGTTACAAAGTTAACCAGTAGTTGAATTACAGACTACCACCTCATTTTCGTCAACCTCCTGTGTCATTTAGTGTTTGGATTTGTATGGTAATGTTTTTGAATGTTACATTTGTTGTGTTATTTTCTGTATGTGTATGTAATTGTCTATTAGTAATTAGTTGGTGATGAAGAAAGGAGACAATCTTGTCAATAGTTTGCTGGAGGATTGATACTGCACAATTATTTCATTTAATTTTAGGTATCACAACTTTTGACAACTAATTAATTCTTAATAGTGTCCCTCCAAGTATTACTAAATATATCTTGAATAGTAATTTTAATTTTAAATTTTCTCAGTTACCTCAATCTATTGAGATGATAGATATTGTTAATAACTTTAATGATGAAATTTGATGAAATAAAAATTTTGAATCCAAAGTGACAATGCAATAGTGTTGAAGGACAAAAAATGTCAATAATAAAAATGTAGCAATAGCCTTCATTGTGATCAATCTCAAACTATTTTCTTTTACTATTCTTCTTGTAACCCTTGTTAGTTTTTCCATCATTTTATATCAATTATATGAAAATGGCAGTTGAAATTGTAAACCATTCAAATCTTTAACCCAAACTATTGTAGTAAATATGTTACCTTCTCTCTCTTTCTCTCCAATATTAATAGGTTGAATTACTATAACAAAAAAATCAATGCACATTGTTAATAATTTTTTTGTGCTTACATTAAAATCAATCACACTGTTAATCCAATCATTTAAAAATTAATGTACCATCATACACCGAGTTACATCAAATCATAAATCAACATCTACACTAAAATCAATGCATCTAATTCAAGCAATCAAATAGGATTTGATAAAAACATCTACATTAAAACCAATGTATCTAATGCAAGCAATCAAATAGAATTAGAAAACAACATCTACACTGAAATCAATGCATCTAATGAAAGCAATCAAATAAGATTAGAAATCAACATATAAACTGAAATTAATCCATCTAGTGCAGGCAGTCAAATATAATAAAAAATCAACATCTACTCTAAAATCAATACATCTAGTGCAAGCAATCAAATAGAATTAGAAATCAACATCTACATTGAAATCAATGCATCTAGTGCAAGAAATCAAATATAATTAGAAAACATCTAGACTGAAATCAATGCATCTAGTGCAAACAATCAAATAGGATTAGAAATCAACATCTACATTGAAATCAATGCATCTAGTGAAAACCATTAAATATCATTAAAAATCAACATCTACATTGCATCTAGTGCAAGCAATCAAATAGGATTATAAATATCCATCTATAATGAAATCAATGCATCTATTGCAAGCAATCAAATAGAATTAGAAACTGAAACCAATGCATCTAATGCAAGAAATCAAATAGGATTATAAATCAACATCTACACTGAAATCAATGCATCTAGTGCAAGCAATAAAATATCATTAGAAATCAACATCTACACTGAAATCAATGCATCTAGCGCAAGCAATCAAATAGGATTAGAAATCACTATGTACACTGTAATTAATGCAGTGAAAAAAAATTCTTCTCCCTCTCCCCCATCCATCTATATCTATATCTCCCTCCATCTCTGTCTCTCTATCTCACCCCTAAACATACACACTCTCTCCATCTCTCCCTTGTCACTCCCTCCCTCTCTCTCCACTTTTCTTTCTCTATGTCTTTCTTCTTCCCTTCATCTCTCCCCTTCTAACTCCATCCCTTTATCTCACCCTCTCTCCTCCTCTCTCTTTCCCTTCCTCTTTGTCCCTTTCTCTCCCACCTCCCTCTCTCCCCCCCCATCTCTCTCTCTCTCTCTTTGCCCTCCAACACTGTCGCTTTCTCCATCCCTCCCTCCTTCTTTCTCTCCCTCCTCCATATTTGTGTCTCTGTCTTTGTCTCTCTCCCTCTCTCATTCCTCTCCTTCTCTCTCTATTCATTCCTCATCTCCCTTCTAATTTAGTTTATCTCCTCCAATGTAAGAAACGAAATAGGATTAGAAATCATCATCTACGCCAGAATAAATTCATCTAATGTAAGAAATATTCTTCCCTCCCCCACTCCATCTATATCTATATCTCCCTCCATCGTTCCTTCTTTGTCTCTCTATCTCACCCCTCCCAAACGCACATTCTCTCTCTCTCTCTCTCTCTCTCTCTCTCTCTCCATATCAATCTATATCTCTCTCCCTTTATATCTCTCTTCTTCCCTCTCTTCACCTTCTATCGGTATCTCTATCTTCCTCTATCTCTCTTTTGTATTTCTATATCATCCCAAAAACATACACAATATTTCTCCATATATATCTATCTAACCCTCCCTCTTCCTCTCCCTCTATCTCGCTCTTCCCCTTCTCTCCCTCTCTCACCCTTTCTATCTCTCTTCCCTCCCAATCTCCTCTCTCTGTTTCTCTCCATCTCCCTTATTGCTCCCTCTCTCTGATGGGTCCATCCCACGTAATATGCCTCCCACGAATATCAATGCGGGAATAAAGCGGCAGTAATTAATGAATAGTGTATTTTTTTGATGTAAAGTTGATTCGCCGGCGATTGAGTTTAATGATAGGGATTTGGTCCTTGGTACCCGCACAGGTGATTGGTACTACCGCCTTCGGTTGTTTGACAAAATGTCCACTCTTTGGA
This sequence comes from Pinus taeda, assembly GCA_000404065.3. Classification (NCBI taxonomy): domain Eukaryota; kingdom Viridiplantae; phylum Streptophyta; class Pinopsida; order Pinales; family Pinaceae; genus Pinus; species Pinus taeda. The sequence goes on from APFE031337849.1 coordinate 7,816, forward strand.
ATTCTCAAATCGGCCTTGGTATGGGTGATCAAACCCTCACTCGAGCTATTCGTTTGCACATTTCTTTTGGTTCCCGTGAGCTCTGCATTCTCGGTGGTTTTCGGGTGGTTTTGGTATGAGGTTTTGCTGTTCGTCCTCCGGTTCAGGCTTTAAGCCTGAACGTTGCTCCTCTTTGTCTGGCGATAACAATGTCAACTCGGGAGGTCCTGTTTTCCTCTGGTCCGTTCTTGTTTCCGACTATTCATTGTGTGTCTGCGGTCTGCAATTATGTCTCTGCGCTTCTTTGTAACATGTGATATTGATGCCTGTAATTTCTTTTCCACTGTCGTTGTGTTCGGCTACTAGTTGGAGCTGCTTCACGTGACAGTCTTCAGGGTTCTATTCATCCGTCCTCGTTTTCGGGCAGAATATGGTAGCAACTTCCTCCAGCTCCTTCGTCATTCACAAGGTATGTTTTCCCAGTTCCATGCTATTAGCATTTGCTCTTTTTCTCTCAATTTGCTAATGTATCGGCTCCTTGTGAGCAGGGTGACCTGGCGGAACTGCTTCGGCCACGGCTTGCCACTGTCAGGTAAATATCTACTGTTGTTTGCCTTTGCTCAGTTGTATGCCTCATCTTCCTTCACTATCCATCACTTATATCTTTTGTCTCTGGTTATTGATGTAGGTATGGCTACTCGAAGGGATTCGAGGCCTGGCGGTTTGGTTGCTCCGGCTTGACACGGGTAGTGACGTTCTCTATGCTTTGGTTTCTTTTTGTTCAACATTCTGGTTGGGGTTTGTCAAAGTCTGTGTGTCAATGGCTCGTTGGGCCGCCAACTGTTACAGTCTTGGCTGTAGGTTTACACAGTTGTTCTTTCCTTGTCTGGTGTCTGTAAATAAGTCGAGGGTTTCTAAACCCGTGTGGTATCTTGCCCCAACTTGTCAAGAGTTCGGCACGAATTTTGTAACTGTTGAACGGGTTTTTTTTGTTTTTGAACAATATATATGGATGAATGCACAGGAAATTCTATTTTCTCTTCTGTCTTAATTTAAACAAATGAAGTTGTGGATGTTTGTTTACCGGGCATACTTGGCAATGCTTGCAATTTTTCACTCGTTTGACGTTCAATTTGTTCCAGGTCTTTGTTGTTCGCTTGTGTGTTGCTTCGAGGACTGTGAGTTTATTTTCCGCCACACGTCCTTTGAGTTCCTTTGTAATCTGTAAGTTAGAATATCAACAGGCCTGCACTATACATGAAAATAGATGTTATATCATAGAAATAATCTGAACAATTTATGGACACTGGAGAGGATTGAGTGCACAGAAATTATGATACTTTATTTTTTATTTCTCAGAAAGTCGAACCCCACATTATGTTTTGTTCCACTTTTAAACAACTGTTAGAAAACTGTTAGTTTTTCCAACCGCTGTTGGTTATGTCTGATTAGTTACATCAGTTTTCTTACAGAACTTTTCATTGTTGTTCAGCATTATTACAAAGGCAAAATTAGCTGTTTGAAACATTGACCTAATTAATTATATTTCCTACTGTTCCTAATTATTGTTCATTTATTATATTTCCTGTTGTTCCTAATTACTGTTCATTTATTCAACTTAGACAACTTAATCAAATAAAGGTAAAAGAAACAAACACATTATCCCTTTAGAAAATTTACTCCTCTGTCCCCTTCAGAGACCAAACAACCTTCCTTTTATCTCATTCTGTCAGCTAGATGCTCCTGCATCAGGCTCCTGGGGTAAGAAAAATTCATGGCTCTGTTCCATGAGCTCCTCCACAGAATAACCAGCCTTCTGTATCTACGCCGCATCGAGCCACGAACTGTCCTCAATTGGACGGTTCTTCCACTTGATGAGGTATCGTAGATACTCCTTCCTGCAAGTCTTCTTGGCTATCTGGGTATCGAGAACTTTCTCGATCTCATGGGGCTGAACTGAAGGCATGTGCCGCATCCAAGAATTGTCTCCAACTTGGGTGTCCCATTCTGGCCGTACCACATTGTCGTCCTCTGAGTTGGCTGTATATGGGAACAGGTCTGCCACATTGAAAATAGGTGATATGCCTATATCAGGTGGCAGCTAAATTTCATAAGCGTTGGCTGAGAACTTGCACAAAAATTTACAGGGACCAATCTTTTTAAATTTTCGCTTATTATACGTGCCCTTAGGAAACCGTTCTTCGCATAAGTGTGCAAGGACCTCGTCACCTATATTGAATTGGACTTCCCATCACTTTAAATCTTCCTGTTGTTTGTATTTCTGCACGCTGTCCTGCAACTTTAGCTTCACCCATTCATGTAGTTCACTCATCGCTTCTACAAAATCTTCTCCATCCGCACTCCTCTGCTCCAACTTTCCCAAATCTCACAGTTCATGTATCCCTCGAGGATGCATGCCGTACAGGATTTGAAATGGACTGTGTCCGGTGCTACGATTTAGCGAATCGTTATAAGCGAACTTTGCCTGAGCGAGAGCACGATCCCATAACCGTGAATTTTCCCCAGTCAAGCTCCATAACAAATTTCCCAAACTCCTGTTCACCACTTCTGTTTGTCCATCAGTCTGCGGATGATACGCAGAACTGAAATTCAACTGTGTGTCCAACTTTTTCCATAGGGTGCGCCAAAAGTGCCCCGTGAATTTTACGTCCCTGTCAGAAATAATAGATCTGGGTAGACCGTGTAATCTAACAATCTCTGTGAAAAACAAGTGAGCTACATGAGTGGCATCACTAGTTTTTTGACAAGGGATGAAATGTGCCATTTTTGAAAATCTGTCTACCACCACCATCACCGAGTCATACCCTCGCTGCATTCTAGGCAGTCCCAAGACAAAGTCAATGCTGACTGAGTCCCATGGCCTACTTGGAACAAGTAGTGACATGTAAAGTCCACTGTTTTGACTATTTCCCTTCACTAGTTGGCATACTTTACTCCTGTTCATATACCATTGTACATCCCTGCGCATTCTAGGCCAGTAATAAAAGTGTCCGAGCTGCTCCAAAGTTTTGTCTATGTCGAAATGACCGGGTAGACCCCCACTATGTTTCTCCCGTATAATATTTTCTCTCATCGAACAGTCCAGGATACATAACTGTCCTCCTCTAAATAATAGTCCCTCCTGCAAGTTGTAGTCCAACCATGGACTTGTATTTCTCAGCACGGGATTTTGACAGGCTTCAAAGGCTTCCTTGAAGTCTGTGTCGGTCTGGTACAAATCTTTTAAGTGTTCGAATCCCATCACCTGTATTGTGCTTTCCTGTAAGAGCAAAGCTCTTCTACTCAATGTGTCTGCCACCTTATTGGCTTGCCCACTGATGTGTTTTAGCACGAAGGTGAAACTCTGCAGATACTCTACCCATTTGGCATGCTTGTGATTTAATTTGTGCTGTTGCATTATATATTGCAGCGCTGAATTATCAGAAAATAACACAAACTCGATTCCCAGTAGGTAGTGTCTCCAATGCTTTAAAGTTTGGACCACGGCATAAAATTCCTTGTCATATGAGGAATATTTCTGCCTACTCTTGTTCAATTTCTCACTAAAGAATGCAACAGGTTTATCTTCCTAACTGAGCACAGCACCAATGGCTGTCCCACTTGCATCGCATCGAACCTGGAAAAGCTTATTAAAATCTGGTAGCCTTAGAATCGGCCTCTTTGTAATCTTCCGCTTCAAGAGCTGGAAACTGTTTTCTGCTGCTTTGGTCCAACAAAAAGGCAGACTGGCCTTTTTTATGGTGTCTAGCATCGGCGCACAGATTTCACTAAAATTCCTTATAAACTTGCGGTAAAAACTTGCCAACCCATGAAAGCTACGTACCTCAAATAAGCTCTTTGGTGACGGCCAATTAACGATTGCTGCGATCTTTTCTGGATCCATCTTCAATTCATTTTCTGTGATTACAAAGCCCAAGTAAACTAGTTCTCTCTGCAGGAAAGTACATTTCTTCAGGTTTATCAGCAATTTGTTCTGCTATAACTTCTCTAGCACTCTTCGAACATGTTGAAGGTGCTCTTCTTTCATCCTGCTGAAAATCAAAATATCATCAAGATATACTATCACAAACTTACCGATGAACTCTTTCAACATTTCATTCATCAACCTCATAAAAGTACTAGGAGCATTACTCAAACCGAACGGCATGACTAGCCACTCATACAGCCATTCATTGGTCTTGAAGGCTGTCTTCCACTCGTCTCCTTCTCTGATCCTGATCTGATGATAACCACTCTTCAGATCAATATTTGTGAAATAAGCTGCCCCACTGAGACAATCCATCATATCATCCATTTTGGGGAAGGGAAACCTGTATCGAATGGTGATTTTATTAATAGCTCATGAGTCCGTACACATCCACCATTCTCCTCCTTTCTTAGGCGCGAGTAGTATTGGTACCGCACAAGGGCTCAAGCTTTCTTTGATTAGCCCCTTGTCTAGCAACTCTTGCACCTGTTTCCGAATCTCTTCATTATCTTTCCGGCTCATTCGATATGCTGCTTTATTTGGTAAGCTTGCTCTGGGTATGAAATCGATGTGATGGTTGATGCTCCTCTTGGGAGGCAACTTGTCTGGTAAGTCATCGACTACAATGTCCTTGAATTCCTCTAACATCTCCTGGATCTCTGCAGGCAACTCAGTGATTTCTGTGCGCAGCAACACAGTCTTGGTTCTCCTCACGATAGCATAATTCACTTTGTTCTCCTCAATCTATTTAATAAAATATTTTCCACCTACTAATAAGGCTTTTGTCCCACTCGCTTCTGCTGTGTCCTCCTCTTTTATGGGTACAAGCGTATGCTTGACTCCATCTTTAACAAATTTGTAACAATCCATCTTCCCATCGTGTACCACCTTCCGATCATACTGCCACAGTCTCCCCAGCAGTATGTGGCACACGTCCATTGGCATGATATTGCAGACAACCTTGTCCTGGTACTTGCCAATGTGAAATTCGACCTTGCATTGTTCATCAACTAATAACTGGTGGCCTTTCTGCAACCATGACACCTTGTAAGGTGTAGGGTGCTTAAGTCGCCTCAATTCCAGCTTCTCCACCATCTCGGTGGCAACCAAATTATCTGTACTCTCACTGTCTATGATCAATTTACAACACTTCCCATGTGATTTGCAAACTGTCTGGAACAGTGCCTTCTGTTGGGTCTGCTCGGCAGTCTCCTTAGCTGGCTTCAATAGTACCTTATTTAGAACCAAAGCCTCTCCCGTTCCTACCACATTTTCTACCTCCTGGGGCAAGGCCTCGGCTTCCTCCGGTTGTGCAACAAATGTTCCCCTCTGGCCAGCTTGCTCTGCTTCCAGGCATTCGAAGGATCTGTGCCCCCACTTATGGCACCGGTAGCACTGGAAATTAGCTCCTCTTCCTTGGCCATTCCCTCGTCCTCGATGATATGGTCGACCTCCTCTCGTGCTGTCTCCCTTCTCTGTTGTTCCTGAAGCCCTAGAGCTGCTGCCCTCTTCGCTGTTACTAGCAGTTCTCCCTCTGCCGTAGGACTGTCTACGTCCTCTGCCGTTTCCCCGTCCTCTCCTATTATTCTGTTTTCTATTAATCTTTTCTTCAGCCTTTACAGCACTCTGAAAGGCTTCTTCTATGTTCCGTAGAGAGAGAATACTAATCTCATCCAGTATTTCCAACCTCAAACCGTTCACGTATCTCGCTGTCTTCTCTGGAGTATCCTCAGTATAACCAGCCCTCAGGTTTACACGGTAAAATTCTTCTGTGTATTCCTTTACAGTCATACCTTTCTGTCTTAAGTTTTGTACCCGTCGATAAAGCTCAACCTAGGCAGGAATCTGCCTTTCAGCTTTGCCACCATCCTTGGCCACTTCCGTATCGGTAGCTTCTTCATTCTCCTTCGGTCTGCCTGGACACTATCCCACCACAAAGCGGCGTGTCCCTTCAATTTGGTTGCAGCAAATCTGACTCTTTTGTCCTCACTGATCTCTTCGTTCTTAAAATACTTATCCAACTCACTTATCCAGTCCAGCAAGACTTCTGCGAACAGACTGCCATCATAGTTGGGAATCTCCGGTTTGGGCTTGCTGCTGGCTAGTAGTACTAACCTCAACAATTTTATCTCTAGGGCTTCTTCATCTGATCCGTCTATAGTAGCTACTGCCTCCTCCTCACTGTCATCCCCGAGTTCTGGGTCCCTTCTCCTTCCTGCCTCCACTCCCTCTAAGCAAGCAGTAAGGGTCCTTAATTCTTCCCTCAAGCCCTCATCTGCTACTCTGCGCACACCTCTTCCACGTCCTCGTCTCTGAACCTCCATATCCCGATTCTTTCAATGTCCTGATCTGATACCACTTGATGGGTCCAGCCCACATAATATGCCTCCCACGAATATCAATGCGGGAATAAAGCGGCAGTTAATAATGAACAGTGGATTTTTTTTATGTAAGGTTGATTCACCGGCGATTGAGTTTAATGATAGGGATTTGGTACCCGCACAGGTGATTGGTACTTCCGCCTCCGGTTGTTTGACAAATGTCCACTCTTTGAAATTCTCAAATCGGCCTTGGTATGGGTGATCAAACCCTCACTCGAGCTATTCGTTTGCACATTTCTTTTGGTTCCCGTGAGCTCTGCGTTCTCGGTGGTTTTCAGGTGGTTTTGGTATGAGGTTTTGGTGTTCATCCTCCAGTTCAGCGTTCCAGCCTGAACGTCGCTCCTTTTTGTCTGGCGATAACAATGTCAACTCAGTAGGTCCTGTTTTCCTCTGGTCCGTTCTTGTTTCCAACTGTTCACTGTGTGTCTGTGGTTTGCGATTGCGTCTCTGTGCTTCTTTGTAACATGTGATATTGATGCCTGTAATTTCTTTTCCACTATTGTTGTGTTTGGTTAATAATTGGAGTTGCTTTAGGTGACAATCTTCAGGGTTCTATTCATCCGTCCTCGTTTTCGGGAAGAATATGGTAGCAACTTCCTCTAGCTCCTTCATCATTCACAAGGTATGTTTTCCCGGTTCCATGCTATCAGCATTTGCTCTTTTTCTCTCAATTTGCTAATGTATCGGCTCCTTGTGAGCACGGTGACCTGGCGGAACTGCTTCGGCCACAGCTTGCCACTATCAGGTAAATATCTACTGTTGTTTTCCTTTGCTCAGTTGTACGCCTTGTTTTCCTTCACCATCCGTCACTTATATCTTTTGTCTCTGGTTATTGTTGCAGCTATGGCTGCTTGAAGGGATTCGAGGCCTGGCGGTTTGGTTGCTCCGGCTTGACACGAGTAGTGACGTTCTCTATGCTTTGGTTGCTTTTCGTTCAACATTCTGGTTGGGTTTTGTCAAAGTCTGTGTGTCAATGGCTTGTTGGGCCGCCGACTGTTACTGTCTGGGCTGTAGGTTTACATAGTTGTTCTTTCCTTGTCTGGTGTCTGTAAATAAGTCGAGGGTTTCTAAACCTGTGTGGTATCTTGCCCCAACTTGTCAAGAGTTCAGCACGGATTTTGTAACTGTTGAACGGGTTTTTTTTGGTTTTGAACAATATATATGGATGAATGCACAGGAAATTCTATTTTCTCTTCTGTCTTGATTTAAACAAATGAAGTTGTGGATGTTTGTTTACTGGGAATACCTGGCAATGCTTGCAATTTTTCACTCGTTTGACGTTCAATTTGTTCCGGGTCTTTGTCGTTCGCTTGTGTGTTGCTTCGAGGACTGTGAGTTTATTTTCCACCACACGTCCTTTGAGTTCCTTTGTAATCTGTAAGTTAGATTATCAATAGGCCTGCACTGTACATGAAAATAGATGCTATATCGTAGAAATAATCTAAACAATTTATGGACACTGGAGAGGATTGAGTGCACATAAATTATGATACTTTATTTTTTATTTCTCAGAAAGTCGAACCCCACATTGTGTTCTGTTCCACTTTTAAACAACTGTTAGAAAACCGTTAGTTTTTCCAACCGCTATCGGTTATGTCTGATTAGTTACATCAGTTTTGTTACAGAACTTTTCTTTGTTGTTCAACATTATTACAAAGGCAAAAGTTAGTTGTTTAAAACATTGATCCTAATTAATTATATTTCCCACTGTTCCTAATTACTGTTCATTTATTATATTTCCTACTGTTCCTAATTATTGTTCATTTATTCAACTTAGACAACTTAATCAAATAAAGGTAAAAGAAACAAACACATTATCCCTTCAACAAATTTACTCCTCTGTCCCCTTCAGAGACCAAACAACCTTCCTTTTGTCTCGTCCTGTCAGCTAGATGCTCCTGCATCACTCTCTCTCTCCTTCCTCTCTCCTTCTCTCTCTCACGTCCCCACTCTCTTCCTTCCTCTCTCTCTCCATCTTTGACTCTCTATCTCACTCCCAAACATACACACTCTCTCTCCGTCTCTCCCTTGTCACTCCCTCTCTCTCTCTCCACTTTTCTCTCTCTGTCTTTCTTCTTCCCTACTTCTCTCTCCTTCCAACTCCATCTCTCTATCCCTCTCTTTCTCCTCCTCTCTCTCAAATATTCTCTCTTGCTTTTCCTCTCTCTCCCTTTCTCTCAATCCCTCTATTTCTCCACCTATATCACTCTATGTCTTTGTTCTTCCCTCCCATATATATCTATAGGAAATATATATCATGATATAGTATAATATATTATAATATAAAAATTTAATATGTATATTAAAAAGTTATTAAGTTTAATAATATTATATTATTAATTAATATTACTATTAATATTAGTTTTAATAATAATATTAATTGAATATTAATCTTTCAATATTAATTAGATTTAATGATGTTTTTACATGCATGATAACAAAATTATATAATAAAACTACATCAAATGAATATTTTAATATTACGAATATTTATGTTTATAGAGATTTTAATATATCCATAGGATATGGTTTTCCTTTTAAATATTTATTTTATAAATAATTAATGAAAAGAAATATTAAAAGATTTTGGATTCTTTGTGTTGAATTAACCTTTCTACTTTGATTTAAGAAATGGTAGTGACTTTAGTAAACAATAAAGATGTTTAAAACTTTACCTAATTTGGAATTTTAATATGGTAAAAAAATTTGTTGAAGGTAAATTTATGATTGATTCAAACTCAATGTATATGATAAAGAACGAACTATTAAATGCATGAGATAATTGTATTGTAGTTTTTTTTTCCGATATGATTATTTCATTTTTGTTTAGGGCGCACATTAATTTTTTCTATTTTTGTTATTATTTAACGTATGGACATAAACATATTTAGATTTCTAATTTTTTATTTTTATGTTGGCAGACATTAGCTAAAATTTAGCTTTGAGCACAGACATACTTACACATTGGGGTCATACTGGGTTATAGAATGCCCCCAATGCAATAAGATATAAAATAGGATATATAATGATGATGAGCATGATTAACTTCAACTAATATTTCTATGGTATATAGGACCTTAAGAAAGTAAGAAATTAATTAAAATTCTTTAATATTTTATTTCTATGCTAAAATAGAAGTGAGAGAAGCCCTTCGAGATCACCATAGTCTTAATGAGTTAAAAGGTCATGAAGGTTGGTAGTTTAACAAATATTTTGAAAATTAGATCTAATGTGAGTATAAGATGGACAATTTAAGAGGAAGTGTTTTGTATCTTCAATGAAATTTAAGAGAAAATATTTTTCAACTTCAATCCTCCTAGGAACACATAGGTGACAAACTCTTTCATCCCATGGTGTTTTGGGAATTGACCAAACCCAATTTCACTATGAAACTCATGAGAATTAGTTCTAATCTGGGTAGTTCATTTTCTTCTTGACACTAACATAGAGATAAATTTGGTTTTGGAGATTTGGGTTTATCGCCTCCTTATAATACACTAATTTCCTTTTTTCCTATAGCTCTTTATTTTCCTACAATTCCTCCTTAAATTAGAAAGTAATAATATTTTTAATATTATCTGAATTTTGTAAGAGTATCTCCTTTATTCCCTAATGTTCTAGGAAAGACTAGTCATCCTTAAGCCACCCTCCCTTGAGTTGAAAGTGGAGGTTTTTTCTAGAGTTAGAAGCAATTTTTAGAAGCCTCTTGACATCCAATGTTATACAACTTCTTATACATATGATATCTAATCATAACCATATTTTCAATCAGGTAAAGGCTTGCTTTAATTAGAAGGATAGGGAAGGGAGCATTCCCTTTAATCTTGAGGTTGTAGCTTATACACTCCATTTGGATTTGTTGAATCTTCCTTCACAACTCTTTAGATATAGTGCAACCCCAAATTTGACATTCATATAAAATAACGTGAGTGACATCTCAAAGATGAGATTCTTTTTATCATAGATCTAAAGGCCTGGGCACTTGCAATTATTTTGAGGCCCGCAATAAGCTTTCCAACCTCCATTTATCATTTTCTAAATGCCATAATTCTAATTGAGCTTATAATGGATGTCAATTCCCAAATATTCATATAAAAGAACTTTCTCCAAAAATTGTTTTCATAAATAAAAATATCTGTAAGTGATTATTTTGAGCTTCAATTATCATAAATTTAGTTTTGTCTATATTTAGAGTCATATCTATTTTGGAGCACAAATCATAAAAAATTCTAACTTAATTACCAAAAACAATATTATCAATATAAAAAGAAAATCTATTGAATTTATTTATATATTATTTAAGTATTAAAAAGTAAAATAATATATACATAAATATGATAGAAAGAACAAAAGATATTTTCAAACATCAAATATTAAATTTATATTTAATTTATAAAAATATTGATTACTTATTATCATAAAAATATTTTTTAAAAAAATAAAATGAAATATTTAATTATTTAAAAATATAAAAAATTATTATTTTATAAAGTTTAATTTTTAAAAGACTATGTATATATAAAATTATAATCTTTTAAAAATAACTTTAAAAAGCAAATAGGTAAAATTAATTTAAATTTATTTATTTATTTATTTTAAAATAATATATATCAAGAGCCATTTAAATATATAGTTAGTGAAGAAAAACTAACTATATTGTTGGGTTTTTTCTGGTGTTTGCATTTGTTCAAAAAAATAAATTAAAAAGTCATTTTAAAAGCTTCGGTATTTCTTTAACTCTTTTGTGTATTTGCGTTAAGTTAAAATGTATTGGGTATCTACGTTAAAATATTTTTAATTAATAATTTAAATTCTTAAGAATGTTTATTTTATTTTATTTTGAATTCACAAAAATTACAACCCTACCTGGTCGCCGTTCATGTCATCCACAACCATACAAGAAAACCACTTAAACCGACATACCTTTATCTATAGAAAAAATATCCCCACATATAAAATGAATAATCACCGGGACAGTAAAGCAAGATGTTCAAAAAAAACAAGATGCTAAAAAACAACGTCTTTGTGATTCAAACGGGATTTAAAACAATTGAATAAATAAATAATATTTTCATACGATGAAGTCTTCCTTCAATCTTTGCTGCAATTCCTCCACGACGCCCCAATCCCACTGCAGTTTTGGACATCCAGAGGCATAAAGTGTGTCCAACGACCCCAACTGTTCAACACCTGCCAGGTGTTCTAACTCAGAGCACTCCCTAACATCTAGTAATTGTAGCTCTGTCAACTGCGCCAAACCCTCTATACTCTTCAGTTTGCAACACTTACGCGCAGCCAACCGCTGCAGAGATACCAGTGTTTCAATTTATTCACAAAAATTACAATCCTACCTGGTCGCCGTTCATGTCATCCACAATCATACAAGAAAACCCTGTGTGATTCAAACCATTGAAGCAAAAAATGAATAAATAATATTTTCATACGATGAAGTCTTCCTTCAATCTTTGCTGCAATTCCTCCACGACACCCCAATCCCACTGCAGTTTTGGACATCCAGAGGCATAAAGTGTGTCCAACGACCCCAACTGTTCAAGACCTGCCAGGTGTTGTAACTCAGAGCACTCCCTAACATCTAGGAATTGAAGCCGTGTCAACTGCGCCAAACCCTCTATACTCTTCAGTTTGCAACACTTACGCGCAGCCAACCGCCGCAGAGATACCAGTGTTTTAATACAGGGCAGCTCCTCCAATTCCAGGCACCCGTCAATGTTCAGCGTTCTAAGCTTTGTCAAATGCTCCAACCCCTGTATGTTCTTAAGCTTGACACAATTAAATGCCCACACGTCCTGCAAAGATACCAATGTTTCAATATTTGGCAGCTCTTCGAATTCTATGCACCCGTTAATGTTCAGCGTTTGAAGATTTGACAGTGGCTCCAAACCCTGTATTCTTTTCAGCTTGACACAATTAAATGCACACAACTCTTTCAAAGATACCAATCTCTCAATACTTGGCAACTCCTCCAGTTCTATGCACCCGCTGATGTTCAGTTTTTGAAGCTCTGTCAGCCGTTCCAACCCATGTATGCCCTTCAGCTTGACACAATTAAATGCAGACAATTCCTCTAAAGATACCAATGTCTCAAGACTTGGCAGCTCCTCCAATTCCATGCACCAGTTAATATTCAGCTTTCGAAGCTTTGTCGAATGCTCTAACCCCTGTAAGCTCTTTAACTTGAGACAATTAAATGCACACAGGTCCTCCAAAGATACCAAGGTTTCAAAACTTGGCAGCTCCTCTAATTCCATGCACCAGCTAGTGTTCAACATTTGAAGTTTTGAAACACCAGAAAACCCTCCTATTTTCTTCAATGCGCCGCAACCCTCCAACTTTAGGGTTCTCAGGCTTGTTGGAAATGCTCCAACCTCCACCAGACCATTACAATCCTTAATTTCCACATCTTGAAGGTTCGCTAACTTGCCAAAGGAGTGTAGGAGCATCTGCAAATTGGAGCAGCCGGACAAGCCAATCATGTGGAGGTTCGTGAAGCTGCAAAGGAAGTCTTGGAGCGTCTGCGGATGGAAGCAGCCGTCCATGCGGAGAGTTTCGAGGCTCGTCAACCCGCCAAGTGATTTTGGTAGGCTCTGCAGCTGGGAGCAGGAGGACAACCCGAGAGTTTGGAGGCTCATCAACCCGCCAAGTGATTCTGGTAGGCTCTGCAGCTGGGAGCAGAAGGACAACCGGAGAGTTTGGAGGCTCGTCAACCCGCCAAGTGATTCTGGTAGGCTCTGCAGCTGGGAGCAGGAGGACAACCCGAGAGTTTGGAGGCTCGTCAACCCGCCAAGTGATTCTGGTAGGTTCTGCAGCTGGGAGCAGTAGGACAACTCGAGAGTTTGGAGGCTCGTCAACCCGCCAAGGGAATCTGGGAGCCTCTGCAGCTGGGAGCAAAAGGACAAGTCGAGAGTTTGGAGGTTCTTTAAATTGCCAAAGGAAGCAGGCAGCGACTTCATTTCTGAACAACCCTCTAACTTCAAGTAATTCAAGGACTGCAGACGACAAAATTCATCTGGCAAGATATTCAGACCAACCGATTCATATTCGCCGCTGAGCAAGACAAATTTTTCGAGATAATTCAACTTTTCAATGGACTTTGGAATATTGAGAACGCGACCATCAATTTCCAACTCCCTAACCTGCACAGGTGCCTGCAATTTCATATTTTAAATTGGGCTTGACACTGGATGGCACAATTTCTGTAAATTGTGCTAGAGCAAGTAAATTTTTATAATAAAGGTCAATTGAATAATGCAAAACTTTAGACCAGAAAACAAAATCACATAATTACCTGGCATTCATCTGCCCAGATTGTTTCAAACTCCTTCCCCTTTATTTGTAAAACTCTTAAATTTTTCATTAAAATCCATGAAGGCAGGGAAGAGTACGGACAGTTAATCCAGCGGAGCCATATTAGTTCTGGTGGCTGAGCAACGTTCAATATGCTTTCCACACAATCACCTTCTGCCGCAAGAAGCTGCAACCTGCCCGTGAGTTCCACAAGGCTTTTGAAATGTTGTGGAGACCACTCCGGGCCATCACTCGGAACAACGCTAACTCCACGCACCTAAAACACGATTGATCGATATTTATGCAAATTAGATGAAAACCTCAAAATTTACAGACAATTCACACCAAAACGGCATTTCAAAATTTGATATCAGAACATTATTTTCAGTGTCACTCTAAAGCATCAAAATACGTACAGGTGAGTGCTGATAAAGAAGGTTGTCAGTTGGACGCCAAGAGTCTGGAGGCTCTTTGTCCGCCAGGTCTCTCCCCATATCCCTAAGGTGGTCGTGCATTCTTATTTGATTTTCTTCGTATACCTCCGCAATGTTAAATTTATAATTTCACCAACCGCGCGGTCCTGCATTTAATCAACCCCGAAACCACTACATCAAACCTAAAACCGGCAGGAAGATATCGCACCGCTTTTGGCTCAAGGAGGTTTCTGTACCATGGTAGTCGATGACGACAACTGTCCAACAGTGACGCTTGCATGACATCAGCGTCAGGTACTTTTCGGAAGGTATCTTTCACCCAACTCACCCCTTCCGATATCGTTTTCACCCGTCTGATGATCTCCAGTTTTTACCGCCGTTGATTTACCAAGTTGCACGATGGCTTAAAGAGCAGTCAGAAAGGTCTTCCGATACGCAACCTCCGCCGTGGGATTAAAGGCAAGTTTGTCCGCCGTCCATTTCAAGGAAATTACACGGAGTCTGATTAAAAATTTAATATAGTGTGGACCATACGTATTGCCCATCCCCTATGTTAAATCGCTGACATTTATTTTGGTAAAGCCTTTATTATTTCTTACGGCGAATTTAATAAGTAGTATGGGTAAGTTTTTTTTAATATATGTTTTGTTAAAAAATGTTGACCCCATTTTGTTATGTGAAAAATATACACGGGGTTTTGCATTGAATGTGTAGTTTTAGTGTGTAGCAGCAAGTAAAAAAAACACAGGTGGTCCGCAGCACCAATAAAAGGAGCGTGAATTGCAGAGGGTAAAAATTGGATTCGCAACAGCGAATAAAAGGGAGAGATCAAATTTTGTATTGCAGGGAGGAATGCATAGAAGTGCATAAATATTTTTGGGTCTTTAATGTAATAGGGATTTTATGCAGCAGAGTAAAAATGTTGTCTTGGTAAAGTAAGAAATGTAAAGATTGCACAGCAGTGCAGGAGGAGAAGTAAATGAAAAAAAACCAGTGGATTGTTTTGTTGAAAACCATGTATTGTTTCACACAGGTGAAAAGGTAATTCTGTAACTCCCTGTAAGTTTTGTTTTCACACAGCAGTGAATGTAAATGAAATATTTACACACAGTGGTGTAAAATTTCATATGAGGCAAATTAAGTCTTGTGTAAATGTTTTGGTGAATCCCTCTGAGTGAAAGAGGATGAATATGTCTAAGTATTTTGTTTAATGAATACAAATCATTTTATGGTGGTGAAATACTCTGTGTTCTGTAATTATTTTGAAAAGACTCCTCTGTGCAAAAAGATCCTGGTGTAAACAAAACAGAGCATTGACTCTGTGTTTTATATTTTGATGGTTTTGGTATTTTCCCATCCCAAACAGAAGAAAAATACCCAACACGCAAGACACCTGTTTTGTAGATTCCGAAAACCCAGCTCTCCTTCCCAGCCAGATCCGTCCCATATTCTTATCGCTGTGTCTCTGTCTTTGTGTAGAAAGAAACAAGCAATGTCTAAGAATATGTGCTTCTCTTCTTCCTCCAGACCGTCATAGCTAATTCTGAGTCTGCTTTGGATATCCACGGGAAGTGCTTTGGAGATTTTGCGGAATTGGGCATGCCAATACTTCAAATGTTTTTCACCATGCAGATGCGCCCCAAGCACCGTGAGAGATAGCGGCAATCCATTACAGGCTTCCAAAAACAGACTAACTACTTCTTCAAAATCCGCATCTGGATAAGATTTGTCAAAGGCGTGAGAGCAGAAGAGCTCTTTCGACTGTTGCGGATCCAGTCCTGTGAGCTTGTATATGCACGACTCTACAATTCCCCATCTTATAAGAACATCCATATTACGAGAGGTAACTAAAATCAAGCTACCGGATGGAAGGACATCCTTAGCTGGTGAAAGTAATGCATTCATTTGCTTAATATCATCTACATCATCTAAAATGATGATAGCTTTAGAAGCTGCGAGATACCTTCTGAGCATCTCTATACCTTCATCGATGCTGTTTATCTGCCCATTCCATTGAGCCAAGTCCTTAAGAAGCTGACTCTGCAAAGAAATTAAAGGTTTGTCTCTAACATCAAATAAAAAACAAGATCTATTGTATTGTGACATCTGACCGTTAAAGATTTCTTTTGCAAGGGTTGTCTTTCCAACGCCACCAAATCCCACAATTCCTATAATTCTAGTCTGCCCGCTTTGCTCCTGCAAACGCATTTCCCTTTCAAAATCTTCTATTTTCTGTTCCAAAGCGATTGGATATTTGGACACATGGAGCTTTCTTGGAACTTTTTTCAACACTCCTTCCACGACCTTTTCTAGGAGTTGTTGCTCGTCCCTAAACAATGTCCAGTGTACAATCGCGAGTCAGAAATGCCATATACGTGATCCAATAAATTAAATCTAGGGACTAGCAAATTAAAGTTAAGACTGACAGAGAATTGGAGTGCAGTTCTCACCCATTATAAGATTCCAGGTCAAAACCGCTTATGCCTGCAACATTAGAAAGAGCCAACCTCCACTCTTTCATAATGACGGAGTCATATCGCGGCTTCTTTTGACCAGTTTCATGGTCAATTGTTGTCTTCTCTTCGAGCTCGCGCAGGGATCGGGCATACACTCCATTTTCGCCCCTTGTGCAGCAGAGCATGCAGGGAAGCCACGGGAGCAGGCGCAGGACTTTATCATAGAGTCCAGTCTCCTCCTGCGTCCACCGAAGTTCTGATGGCTGGACACCGTAGAAGACCGGAATGATAGGTGCCCTCGATTCGAACATCAAGACAAGCTCCTTCAAACACCAACTGGATTCGGCATATTTAGGAGAGAAAATAGCTATGTGCACAGAGGCTCTTAGGATAGCACCTTCGATTTGAGGAGTTAAGCCATCTCCCTGTTGCAATTCTTGATTGTCCAGGAACACTCGCAATCCGTGGTTGGTGAGGCGATCGTAGAGATAGGTGGCCAATGTTTTCTTGCAGTCAGGACCTCTGTGGTTGATAAACACGTCATACACGTAGGAGTTGGTGTTGGCGTACGAGGTGGATGCCATATTACCACAAGATTAGAACTATACGATTGTCTGGTTTCTCTCAGAACAACTGCAAAATGTCTACCAGAAGATGACCACTCGGACACTCGGTCTTTCTTGCGCTGTGCCTCGCAGCCGATGACCCCAAGTTACGACTAGTTCACTCGGCTTTTATTGCGTTCTGTGTCTCTGAATACCTGGCAATAAGTTGAGAACAAAAGCGCTCTGAAACGTGGTAGGCTTCTAATCTGGCTCACCAAATAGGGACCTCCGTTTACATTGAACGAAATTTATGACCTTATGACCTCTTTCTTTTAATTATTTTAATTTATTATTGAACGATGAAAGTGACTTGGGCGCAGCAATTTCCGTGTTGAGGACCCATGACCTATGGTTTGGTCTGGACGAACCTTTTTTCTTCGTGGATGACAACCGGCATGGTTTTGACATAAAGATGCTTCGTAATCTACACACAGCGTTTTTCCCGAGAAATTCTTTCCTGAGTGTTATAAGTCGATTATGGAGTGGAGTTGTCTATAATGCGACTTTTTGGAGATTCCGGTGACGGAATCCGGCGGAAGAAATGAGGTTAAATCTTGATTTTTAGCAGTTAAAATGGTTTTTTAACTGCATATTTGGATTCAGCGCCCTGAAAAACCCCTGGGAGCCATTGATTGTGCAGAAACTAGCTATCAAACTTGGGATTCCAATGAATTGCTGCAGGATTTTGACCGGAAAAATCCGCCAGAAAACCTTTCAAAAAGTCGTGTTATAGACTACTGCTTATGGAGTAGTCTACCTAGGCGGTAGAATGGCCCGTTTTCCATCACTGGCCGGAAAATCGTCCGGCTCCGGCCACCGGACATCCCTCCGCCCTCCACCACCCTTGCCTAGCTCCGCTACCCTCTTTCTCCGCCACTCTCCCCTTGGCATTTCTGATTTTACCCTGACATTCTCTGACAAAATCACCGATCGGTTCTGGAGGCCTGACATCCCCTGACAGATCGTCGATTGGGGACGAGCTGGAATTGCAGCCGCCTAAATTTTATTTCCGGTTCCAATTTGAATTGAGAAAATGACCCACGCGCTGCTCTCCAATTCGACTCGGCGCCGCTCTGCAATTCCGCTCTGCAGCTCCAAACCCATTCTGCTCTGCAGCGCCAAACCTAAGTCATCAGTGGTGTTCCATAGAAATACCGGTTGGTACTCAATGCTGGGCAGGCGGAGTCTACCCGAAGTTGCTCTGTCAACCTGCCCATAGATCTATTGGTTGGCACAGCCTACAGGAATTTGCTCTGTCAAAAGAGATCTGTATAGAATGTTGAATCTGACTTTTACGTGTTCTGCCAATTCCAGCGATACCATTTTCCGTCGCTCTGAGTGTTTTGCAAATCAAGTAGACGGTCCGAAGACATCCCTCAAAAATCGCAGGAAAGAAGTTCGTAGAGTGAATGACATGAAACGATCATTGAGAATATGCCAGCGGCAGAGGACCGTGTTGTGTGAGGTCGACCGTGTGCAATCCCAGACTGTTGTCAATAAAGAGTGGATGCACGAAAGCCTTGCAATTAGTGAGGTACCGATAAAAGGAGTGCCGGTTATTGTTATGCTGCCTCTGGATACTGTGAAACCCAATGGGACCCTTAATCGAAAGCGCGCCCTGAATGCTAGCCTCATGGCGCTCAAAAGTGGAGGAGTGAAAGATGTAATGGTGGACGTGTGGTGGGGCTTGGTGGAGAAAGATGGCCCTGGTAACTACAATTGGTCTGGATATAAGGAGCTCGTTGACATGGTTAGCAAGCATGGGTTGAAGCTCCAGGCTGTAATGGCTTTCCACCAATGTGGAGGAAACGTTGGCGACACTCGCAAGTAAGCAGATTGTCCTAATCTTTTGCTAACCTCAATGTACTGCGAATTAACCATGTTTCTATATATAGGTGTGCGATGAGAGATTGAATTATTGTTTGTTCTGTTGTGGATGTAGCATTCCCTTACCTGGTTGGGTTTTGGAAGAAGTTGAGAGAAATCCGGATTTGGTATACACCGACAAGGCTGGAAGGAGAAACAAAGAATATATCTCGTTAGGGTGCGACACCCTACCCCTGCTCAAGGGAAGAACGCCGATTCAGGTATATGCAGATTATATGCGAAGTTTCAGAGATGCGTTCAGAGATATGCTCGGAAAAGTCATAGTGGTATGCCCATCTAATTCTCTCTCCAATTAATGGAAACATAGATTTGAATTTCTAGTCTTTGATTGATCTAAATAGGTTCTCTCTGTTTCCTTCCTGAGAATTTAAGCTGGACATACATGCAGGAAATTCAAGTTGGAATGGGGCCTTGTGGAGAGCTGGGGTATCCCTCATATCCTGAGAGCAACTTAACCTGGCGCTTCCCTGGATTGGTGAATTTCAGTGCTATGAAAAGGTAAATCAGTTTTAGTTTTCGTGAACAATGGGAACTTCAAATCTGTGATACAAATAATAGAATACCATGTTTTTATTTATGACCTCCCTAAAACTGCAACCGCCTTAATATTTGAAATCCAATTCTTTTACAGTACATGAAGGCGTCCTTAAGAGCCTGCTCAGAGGCTGTTGGTAAGGGCGACTGGGCGCGAGACTGCCCTCGCGATTCAAGGAATTATAGCCAGATTCCAGAAGACGCCGGCTTCTTTCGTGGGGAAGGAACATGGAACACCGATTATGGGAGATTCTTCCTCAATTGGTATTCGGAGATGCTGCTTGCTCATGGTGACAGAATTCTAAGTGCTGCAGAGGGCATTTTCAGGGCTAGCGGTGCCAAATTATCTGGAAAAGTTGCAGGGATCCACTCGCATTACAACTCAAATTTCCAGGCTGCAGAGCTAACTGTAGGGTACTATAACACGAGAGAACATGAACCCAATGGGTATGTCCCCATTTCTCGTCTGTTTATAAAACGCGGAGCTGTTCTCAATCTCACCTGCTTTGAGATGAAGGATGAGGAGGGGCTTCTGAGGTAGGTTACGGAGGCTACCAGGAAAACAGGTGTGGGCCTTGCTGGGGAGAATGCGTTGCAGAGGTTCAATGGAAGCGCATACGCCCAAATCAGACACAATTCAAACCTCAATCTGCAGGGTATTAACGATAACAAGTCACAGACGTGTGCTTTCACGTCCCTGAGAATGGACCAGCAAATGTTTGAGAGCCAGAATTGGCATCGCTTTGTGTGGTTTGTAAGGAATATGAGCGAGGGACGAACAATAGGGCATGGAGAATGCGTTGCAGAGGTTCGATGGAAGTGCATAGGCCCAAATCATACACAATTCAAATCTCAGTCAGCATGGTACTAATGATAACAAGTCCCAAATGTGTGCTTTCAGCTTTTTGAAAATTAACAAACACATGTTTCAGAGCGAGAATTGGCATCGCTTCGTGTGGTTTGTAAGGATTATAAACGAGGGACAAACAGTGGCCTGGAGATGAGCGCTTTGAAAGTGAGCTCAAGTTCAATGCCGCTGCGAATTTGAGAAATGAAGCAGCAAATTTGAGCTCAAGTTCGAATTTGAGAAATGATGCAGCGAATCTGAGCTCAAGTTCGAATTTGAGAAATGAAGCAACTCACACTTAGAGGGGCTTTTAAAATAATATTTGAGACTATAGTTCGAATTTGAGAAATGAAGCAGCGAATCTGAGCTCAAGTTCGAATTTGAGAAATACAGCAACTCACACTCAGTGGGGCTTTTAAAATAATATTTGAGACTATTTTTGGGAAAATTGTGTTGGGTATTGTTTTAAATATTGTTTTTCAAATTATTGTCTTAAAATTTATAAAGAAAATAAAAAATAAATTTCTACATAAACAATAAAAAATAAATTTCTATATAAACAATAGATAATACAAGACAGGATATAAAGATTAGCTAGCTAGTCCGCCACTCTATTGGCATCTCTGCGCACATGAACAAAACTAAGAGTTCTTAGTATTCTTAGGTGAGATTGAATTCGGTGATAACCCTGCAAAAGTCTCCAGTGGTTTGACACTTTGTCTGGTGCAATGTCAGTGCCTATTCTTTTGACCAAATTAATTGTTAATTCTGAGTCTGCCTCTATAATTGTATTATGTAAATTGTGATCAATCGGAATTTCTAAGCATTGCTCAATGGCCATGAGTTCCACCATATTGTTAGTGGCCCTCCCCAAATCACTGTAAAAGATGACTTTTATATTGCCTTCTTCATCTCTTATGACTCCTCCGTAACCAGCATCCCCAGGGTTTCCTTTTGAGGTTCTATTTATATTGAATTTCAAATAGCCATGGGGCAGGGGATGCGAGAAAGCCTTTCCTTCTGATATGTGCCTTGCTTTCTTTTTAATGCCCTGAGGGTCTTGTGACTGGAGACCCAACAGTTCGAGAGTGTGAGCATCCCGTTGACCAGGGGGTTTCTCAGGTGGTTGTTTCAGAAGGGCATGAACAATTTCTTTGAGTTGTTTTAGGATCTGAGCCATGATGCTTTGTGTTGAGCCAAATTTATCATTGAAGATCCTTTTGCTACATTCTTTCCAAATATCCCAGATCAAAAATCCTGGAATCAGAGTCCAGGCTAAATTGACTGTCTCATTATCCGAGAAGTCTTTCCTCCAATTCTTTAAAGTTTCAGTAATGTCATTTTCGTTCCTGACTGTTTGGTTGAAGATAGAGGCCACCCAATTCCATAAGGTGAAGGTGAAAGAGCAGAGGTTGAGAAGGTGATCCATAGTTTCCTCCTGCAGACCACATAACTGGCATCTTGATGGACCAGCAAAACCTCCCTTTCTGAGATTTTCCCAAGTCAAAATCTTTTTATGCTGAACAAGCCACATGAACAGTTTGATCTTCATCCAGTGTGGGTTGTTCCAAAGGTTTTTCCAAGTCTTGTTAGGGTTTGGATAGTTAAGTCCAGTGGCTATTCTTTTGGCTTCTTTGAGGTTGAAGATTGCCTCATTGTTTCTCCCCCATCTTAGTAGATCATTCGAGGATGAAGTCAAAATTTGCCTCTTTTCTAGAATCGCTTCAAGAACTTTAGCTTAGGCCTTCAAAGGGGTCTTTTCACTATAATTTTGTACCTTCTATATTCTCCATTTACCAATATCCCTTGATTGATCCCAAAAATCACTTACCCTTTTCATTCCTTTATGAGTGGTATCATTTTTGATGATGTTGAGTCCTTATCTACATAGGTTTTGTTCCTGCTGCCAGTTGTCCTCCCAGAACCAAGCTAGATTCCCATTTCTGATCTCCCAGAAACTATGTTTCTGAACTAAGTCTCTGTTCTCCCAAGCATTGTTCGAACTATGGGAACCCCTAATTTGTCCTATCATTCGAATGTGGTCCCTTTCCTACCAGTCCATTGCATATTTCTGTTTTCAAAGCTTAGCCCAGGGGCTTCTTATTTCCTTTAGCCATCTCCAACAAAGTTTTTCCCCCAGAACTTTGCTTAGAGTCTCTGGGTCATGAAGACCCAAACCACCATGGGTTTTGGGTTTGCAGAGCTTGTCCCAAGCTACCAGAGCCCATTTCTTTTTCTCCTCCCCTTTCCCCCAAAGAAAATCTCTTTGGATATTCCTGATTTGTTGTAGAACTCCTATTGGGATAGGAAGGGCTGAAAACATGAAAATTGGAATGTTTTGAAGTACAACCTTTGTAAGAACTAGCCTTCCTACTAAATTCAAAGATATACTAGTCCAATTGCTGACTTTGTCCTTCAGTTTATTTGTTACTGACTCCCATACTTCCTTGCTCAAAGGCTTATCTGTGAGAGGCATTCCCAGATATTTGGAAGGAAGATGATCTCTTTGAAAGTCGAGAATTCTGGATAGATTTCTTTGAATACAAATATCAGTATTGAAAAAGAAAACTTTCGATTTTGTGAGGCATACCTCTGTGTCAGCTGCCATTCAGAAATCGTGTAGGATTTGTTTGAAAATTTTGGCTTCCTTGACTGTGGGTGTGCCTTGTAGCATGGTGTCATCCACAAATTGCTGATGAGTGAAAGTGTCCCCATTTTGAGTAAGTTTGAGTCCCTGGATTCTTCCTTCCTCCTTAGCTGAATTGATCGCTTTGCCCAATCCTTCCATCATGAGAATGAAGAGGAATGGGGAGAGAGGATCTCCTTGCCTGAGGCCTCTTGATGGCCTGAAGGTTCTGGATGGAGAACCATTAAGAAGGATTGAACAACTGGCAGTGGTAACTAGTGCCATGACCCGCTTTATCTAGTTATGGTCAAAGCCATATGCTTTAAGAACTTCCCTGATGTAAGACCGACTTAGCTTATCATAAGCTTTCGCTATGTCCAGCTGTATTATCGTACCTGCTTTCTTATTGGTCTTGAGGGAATGAACCACTTTGTGAGCTTGAATGATATTATTGAGAATTTGTCTACCTTCCACATATCCAGTCTGCTCCTCTGACACGAGCATTGGAAGAAGGGGTTTAAGTCTATTAGAAATAACTTTGGAAATGATTTTGTACACCACATTGCATAAAGCTATGAGTTTGAATCTGTTTGGAGTCATGGATTTTTCCTGTTTAGGGATTAAGGCTATGATGGATTCATTAAGCGCTCTTAGAACTATTCTTGATTTTCTCGAGCCCTCCACCACATCAAGAATGTCATGTTTGACTGTTTCCCAGCATGCTTTGAAGAAGTCCACTTTGAAACCATCCAGGCCTGGAGCTTTCCCATTATGCATCTCTTTGATTACTTCATTAACCTCTTCTTCCGTCACTGGCTTGTTGAAATTATAATTATCTTTCCTAGTTACCAGTTTTGGAATATGCTTAGTGAAGTTCTTAGTGAATTGAGATCTGTCTGCAATGGTCTCCTCTGCTATGCTTTGAAAATGTTGTACCAGAACAGATTCCATTTCCTTATTAGTATTTAGCTCTTTCCCTTGAGGATCTATGAGTTTTGTGATCCGATTATGTGCCCTGTGTTCCATGGTAGACTTGTGAAAGAACCTAGTATTTCTCTCCCCTTCTTTAATCCATTGTACTCTTGATTTCTGTCTCCAAAATATTTCCTCCTGCTGGCATCTATTGTCCCATTCTTGTTGCAAAGAGTCTACTTGCATTTTCCTTTCCTCTGTGAAGCATTCTGTAATGAGAATTTGATTAGTTTCCTATAAAATTTTTACCACTTCTCTTTTGGCTTCAAAAATATTTCCAAAATCATTTTTGTTCCATTCTTTGAGCCTTAGCTTGATGTGTTTGAGTCTCTGTTGTAGGAGGAACATTTTAGTGCCTTGGGTGGCCATTTCTTTTGCCCACCATTTGCCTATATTAGTGATGAAGTCAGGGTGAGTAAGCCAAACATTTTCGAACTTGAAAGGTCTATTCCTCGGGGTGCCAATAAAAGAAGTTTCCAACTAGATGGGCCAGTGGTCCGAGCCTCCGAAAGGAAGGATAAAAGTTGTCATGATATGACCGGAGAGAAGGAGATCCTCCATAATTATGAATCTGTCTAGTTTTGAGGCAACTTGGGAAGTTCCGCCTCTCTTGTTATTCCATGTGAGGGTACCATTTATTGTATTCATATCCACTAGTCTCATGTTGTTTAGTAAGTTCTGAAAGGCAATTGAGTCTCGTCCAAGTGTTCTGGTCCCTCCTTTTTTCTCTGTGAGAGATCTAATCATGTTAAAGTCCCCTCCCAGAATCTAGGGCATTACTGGGTGTCTTTCTCTAAACTCCTCTAGAGAGGTTAGGAGCCTGAGTTTGTCTTCAAGAAGTTGAGGCCCATAGACATTTGTGATCATGTAACATTCCTTATCCCCTAAAGGTTGTATAACCATTGAAAGGTGTTTTCTAGATGCCTCGGCATCCAAGATTCCAAATTTCTGAGGATTCCATTGAGTGAGAATTCCACCCACTGTGTTATTTTCTTTTAATTCTAGGTACTCATATTTAATAAGCCATTTGCCATGTATTTCTTTGATTTTTTCCACTAAGCATTACGTTTCCTGTATAAACACCATATCTAGTTTTTCTTCTTTTATTTTGTTACTGAGATTTCTTTGTTTTCTTTTACTTCCTAGTCCTCTAATGTTCCAGGTTGTAAGCTTCATAATTATGGGTTTATGAAAGAGTAACTGGTGAGATCTTTTATCTTACCTAAATTAATCATTAGTTTCCCACACTCTGACAAAAGTTCATTCTGTCTATTTCTTCCTCTTTTCTTGCCTGGGTTTTTGGTGGAGTGTCCTGATGTTATCTCGATTGATTTAACCCCTCTATTCTCATGGCTGTCATGGTTTCTTTTGACTCCTACAACCTTTGTTTGAGACCTTCGGAGGAATAGCTATTGTACTCTGTCAAAATCCTCTTGTGGTAGAGAGTCAATCCCTTTGTTGGTTCCCTGCTCTAGAAACTTTTCTAGTTCAAGGTTCTCCCTCTCAAGAATCTCCTATAGGTCTTGGTCCTCCATACCTCCTTCACTTGGGGTCATCTCATGGTCCCTGCTAAGTTCCCTCGTGCTTGGTAGGTCCTCCTTTTGTTCATTGTATTTCTATATGATTTCCATGCCATCCTCTTTTTCCTTTTCTATATGATTGTCCTCTGGTTCCTTGCTCTTTATATTCCCCCCCCTCTTCTTCTAAAAT